>JAEQML010055372.1:0-36110 GCA_016904865.1 Pissodes strobi
CATGATTATTTATGATTTCGTTAATAGTTCGGTCGGCACAAAGGCCGTATCTGCATAAAGGTGCATTAAATAATGCGGTCTCTAAGAACATATTTCTTTAATTTTGTATGACCTGTGTAATTGCATGTATACAGCAACTGCAAATGGGATTTTAGCTCGTCATTATAGGGAGAGTTATAGGTCAAAGTGAAATCTAAACGGAGAATCACAATCTTGTTAATATCAGTGTTAGTGTGAAATCGATGACAGTAAAAGGGTACGACTCATTTGTCTCATGATGATATTGGATATTGCATTGTGTAGGAAAATATTCCATATTTAATAATAATTTGTTTACTGAAGAGACCATCGATGAAAACATTTCTGCAGCCATAAAATGTTTTGAATAATGACCTGCAATAGTGGTAATGCTACACTGAATTGGGTATCAGATTTAAGAGGAGCTTTCCTATTTTTTTTTAGGTTTTAAGATACGTATGGCACCAAAAAATATTTGTTGTGGTAGTGACTCTTTAAGAATAAATTATAAAAAAATTGCACTTTAACTAATAGAAATAAACATTAAAAACCCCATATCATTGGAAAAACAACGTGACGTTTATGATGCGAATTTGTTTTACCGGAAAATTTAGACGATAATGGTGGTGTAGCTCGTGCTTTAGAAACATACTGCAGAGCTTCGCATCCAAATATTAACAAGGGAAATTAGTCATCAGAAATTCCTTTGTTCACAATGCGCGTTGTTAGAGTCCAAGAACATTTCTTCTCCGCCTCGTACGCCTCATTACATTCGATACATAGATATGCCGTAAATGCCTGCCACTGGTCCATCAAGCCCGCCCGCGCATCTGGGCCCGCGATCGTCTTAAGAAGGCGCGTCACGTAGCGCACACCCTGTGGACTGTGAATTTCCAACGCAAACGTCCGAGCAATATTTCATTTCCGATTTTTCACTGTATTATCCCGCCCGACGGCGCCCAAACGGGGGCGTAATGGGCCCGCCGACATCTGATAGCCGATGTGACCGCGAAAACGACCCTGTTTTGTGTGGGGAAAGGTGATTTTCCTCACCGCGTGTTTAATTTTTTTTTTAGTTTACAGTTGGAGATTTGACAGTTTTATTTTAAGTAGATCCACGTGTCGATCCCGTTCAGATACTATTTTTAAATCTCATCTGAGGTCCAGATCCAGCAGTGCTTATATACGTTTGGTCGTTGATTGAGCTATAATTGCCATAAGATAATTGTTACAACCTGTATTCCAAAACAATAGCTATGCAAAGAATAATTTCTAGTGCATCTATGTGGTAATTGAAACGAAATCCTCTCCAAAAACTTAGACCAATCAACATCATTATTTATAAATTCTAAATATCATTCTAGCATCCATCACAAATCTGCTCTGTTCCAGAAAAACAATTCCTAGTAGCTTTTGCAAAGATATATAGTGAAGTTGATCTTTTGGTATTTTTAATTTGTAATTTATCATTTCCAAAAATCTGCGTTGAATTTTCTCTAACAAATCAGTGTACTTAAAGTAGTGTGGATTCAAGACTTGACTAGCATATTCAACCAAAGAGCGTACCAGAGAACAGTATAACATTTTAAAACAGTAAATATTATCAAATTCTTCCAAGACATGTGACATATAACCCAACATTCTTAGGCTTTTATTATAAGTCTACTCCATATCCACAAATTAAATTCAACTTTCTGATCCAAAATAAGGATCTGATGAACGCTATTCAAGACTGTGAAGTTCAAATAATAATCAAACATTACTGGTTTGTGAACCCTATAGAAACCCATGACGTTACATTTAACCAAATTCAGAAAAAGCTTATTGCTTCAGCACCATGCAATGAACCTATCTAAATCTTGCTGAATTGAAAGGCAATCATTGATTGCCAAATTCAACTTAAAGTCATCTGCAAATGACAAAATTTTACACTTTTTATACGGAAATATATATCATTAATAAACAAATTGAACAGCAATGGAGACATATGTCCACCCTGTGGTACACTCGAACAAGTCTCAACAACAAAAGAGAGGAGATCACTCATAATAACTATTTGGTTTATTTTATTTAGGTAGCTCCTAGTCCTTCTGAAGACCCTTCCCGAGACGCCATAGTTTCCCATTTTATGCAAAAGGACCTCATGAACAACTTTATCAAAGGCCTTGGAAAAATCCATGTAGATGGTGCCCACTTGGCAGCGAGTGTCCAAGACCTCTGAGATATACTCATTGGTCCATGCTGTTCCCGACACAGATGAGATGACAATCTTATTTGTTACAATCTGTTCAAAACTTTTGCTGGATAAATTAATTTTCGAGATTCCACCATAATTTAAAATTTTGCCTTTATCCCCGCTCTTATAACTGGGGGGTTATAAACCTAGTTTTCCATTTATCTGGAAATTCGCCCAATAACAAGAACCTAGCATATATTTTATGGAAGACCGGTGCTAAAATAAACCTGCCATTAAATACACAGTCCAGAGGAATGCCATCATCAAATATCTCAATCATATCCAGGCATACATTACTCAAATTCAAGTTAGGCAGTATCAGCTCACTGTCCACATAATCAGTATCTACATCAGATGTGTACACTTCACCAAAAAAAGTGGCAAACAAGTTGACAATTTCCCGTGTATGCCATTCTGCTCAAGAGATAGACTCATCCACGTTGATCGGGTGAAATATTTGTAGTTTTTCGGTTACGAATTCTATATTTGCTAGCAATTGGATGTAGATACACCAAACTTTCTCAAGCCAATGACTGCTCTGAGGTTCGGCTACTGACTACTGGTAGGACACGAGCATTAAAAACCAAGCCCATATTTCTTAAGTTCTAATCTCACAACAATTTATTCAACTTTAAAATTAACAGGTATTGATATTGTCATGTTATCGATACTGGATCTGTTTACAGAAAAATAAATCAGGTTTCTAGGTTCGATAATTATACTTTATCCTAGATCTACAGATGGCGTAAAGTCAAATAAAGCATGCGAAGAACAGCTGGTATAATAGGGGTTAGATATAATGTTATACTCTATTTTTATGGTGACTATTTGAACTATCTCTACTGGTAGATCTGATTTGAATTGTATAATAACCTTCAGCACCTTCTTAGAAAATCCTAATAACCATGCAATACTATCTTTGGGCTCAAAATTTATGTTGTAAATACAGTTTAGTTTACACTTTAATGTATTGTTGTTGGGCTTCAAAGAAATAAGACTGTTCTCATTTTGATTCTCAGATAGAAATGTTTGTAGCTAAGGTTCTTCTTCTTCTTCTTTTCATAGGACAAGGATATGCTGTTCTCTTCAACGCACAGCCTCATTGCTGCGACGCTGATGACAGCTATCGTACCAATGCTTGGGTGGTCTTCCAGGTAGTCTTTTGGTGTTCGGCTTTGCAGTGCATACTATCTTTGCCAGACGGTCCTCTCCCATTCTCTCCACATGGTCTCTCCATTCTCGGCGTCTGCCTCTGAATCATCTCACGACATCCTGGATCCGGGATTCGTTCCTTATCTCTTCGCTTCTTCTGTGGTCGAGGAGTGTGTTTCCTGTACTGTATCCTAGAGTTCTCATTTCCGTAGTGCGAAGGAGTTTTGTATCGCTGTTATCTGCCCGTGTTTCTACAGCATAGGTCATTAATGGTCTCACACAGGTTTTATAGATTCGTACCTTGCTCCGAATGCTCATGTGCTTGTTCCTCCAAATAATATCCCTCAGATAGCCTGATATTATAGCTGCTTTGATGGTCTGGTCCTGAACTTCTTTTCCAAGGTATCTGCTGCTGGTGAGTTGACTCCCAGGTACTTGAAGTT
Organism: Pissodes strobi; assembly: GCA_016904865.1. NCBI lineage: Eukaryota > Metazoa > Arthropoda > Insecta > Coleoptera > Curculionidae > Pissodes > Pissodes strobi. The sequence goes on from JAEQML010055372.1 coordinate 3,850, forward strand.
CATCACTTGCTCAATGCTTTCGTTGAAGGCTGCGAGCTTGCACCTTATGGGATGTTTAGCTAATACCAGGGATTGTGTTTTTTTGGCCAATATGGTCATGTTCCATTTTTTCGCAGAGAGCTCAAACCTGTACAGCAACCTCTGTAGCTCGTATTCGTTTTCAGACATTATTACCGCGTCATCGGCGTAACATACTATCTTGATTTCTTTGTTTCCCATTTTATATCCCCTGCCCAACGCTTTTACATCGGTGATTATCTCGTCCATTATTAGGTTGAAGAGTATCGGGCTAAGACTGTCACCCTGTCTTATGCCGGTGTTTGTGAGTATATGTCTCGTCAGCTCAGTGCCCACCTTCATAAATGTCTTATTGTTTATGTTTAGTTCATTTATGACTGTTACAACCCTAGGATCAATACCACGTTTGTTCAGTAATTTTTCGACGTCGTGCAATCGTACTTTGTCCAAGGCTTGTGTTAGGTCTACAAAGCACATATATGCTGGTTTGTTAAATTCTATGGCCTTTTCGGTGATTGAACGTAGGATAAATATCGCGTCGATAGTGGACCTATTAGGCCTAAACCCCTGTTTTTCTTCATTATTTCCAGTACTCGCCACTTCCTCCGCGGGTATCTTCGTCAGCAGTTTCAGGACCGCGCTCAGCAGACTGATTTCTCGGTTGTTTTTTGGGACCTTTTTTACGCCCTTTTTAAAAATTGATATCGTAATGCTTTCTTTCCATTGGCCCGGTACTTTCTTGGAGGTGATTTTCTTGTTAAAGAATACGTGCAGCTCGTCCACCAAAGTATCTCCTCCATACTTGATCATTTCATTAGTGATGTTGTCCGGTCTTGGCGATTTTCGATTTTTGAGTTTGGGGATGGTTTGTTTTATTTTTTCCGTTGCAATGCGTTGTTCCTGGTTGTGGTGTTGTTGTGATAATGTGTCCACCTGATTTCCCGTAACCTGATCCTGTATACCGTCATTGTTTGTATACAGTTTCTGAAAGTGTGTTTCCCATTGTTTAACTGTTATTGCGGATGGTTGGATATATTCGTTGATTGTTTTTTTACGGTTTCTGAGCATGTTCCACACCTTCTTTTGTCTTCCATATAAGTCTCGTTCCATGTCGTTAGAGAATCTTTCCCAATAATTTATCTTTATCCTGCCAATTTCTGGGTTTACTCTATTCCTTTCTATGATTCAATATCAGAAACTTCGTAAGGTCCTGTTGGGATCGTCAATACTTTTGTCTCTTCACCAATGGAGTAGTAGAACTTGTTTCGACCTGGTTCAATATTTGGGATTGAATTCCAAGTACTGGGTTGAATCAATGCTAAAGAATAGTTGGGCTCAAAATTTATGTTGTAAATACACTTCAGTCCAAACTTTAATGTATTGTTGTTGGGCTTCAAAGAAATGAGAGTATTCTCCTTTTGATTCTCAGATAGAAATGTTTGTAGCCAAGATACAATATCAGAAACTTCGTAAGATCCTGTTGGGATCGATCTGATTCAATATTTGGGACGGAATTCCAAGTACTGGGTTGAATCAATGCTAGAGAATAATTAGGCTCAAAATTTATGTTGTATATACACTTCAGTTCACACTTTAATGTATTGTTGTTGGGCTTTAAAGAAATGAGAGTGTTCTCCTTTTGATTCTCAGATAGAAATGTTTGTAGCCAAGATACAATATTGGAAACTTCATACGATCCTGGTGGGATCGTCAATACTTCTATATCTTCACCAATGGAGTAGTAGAACTTGTTTCGACCTGTTTTAATATTTGGGATTGAATTCCAAGTACTGAGTGCAATCAATGCTAGAGAATAATTATAATTGTGATCCAACTCGATTGGCGGGTTAATATCAACACTAAAGCAGCTGGACCGACCCTTCAACGGGATCGTCTGCGAGTTGACCAGAAGGAAATCAAGCAAACATCTGTTTTATAATGATTTAATGCAAAGGAACGATAATATAAGATATCCACAATTAAAGATCCAGAATTATTTATATTATTAGCATATTTCAAAACTAGCATAATATTCAATTCCAAATCAACAATAAATAATGTTCGAGACTCCTTGTACAACTCTCTACATTCACGACGAGCTAATCTAAACTTGTTATAATCACTCTTCAAGGAGCTCTTTCTGTACTCTATTTGCAATTTTTTTTTTTAAATCATTAATTCTTTTAAATCCTCGACATCCAGCTTGGAAAGTTTGAATATTTTGCCCGATAAATGTGCACAAAGATGTTAATAGCGTGCTGAACGTTAATGTAAATTATTTCAACCATTGAGTCAATATTCAAATTCGAATCTAACAGATCATCGCAGGTGCAGTTAGCTGAATTGTCATTAATAGTTGTCAAAAAGAAGAGATGGTTGAACCGGTTGAATATCCGCATTTATTTTCAATGCTGGACCCTTCTGATCCATTTTTTTAAAAGGTTCGTTAACAGGTATAACACTAGAAACTAGGTCTAGAATATTGTGCAGAAATGCACTCAGATCTACTACTTGTCAGACCCGTTAGTTGACCACCATTATCCATATTACACCAATATATCTTCGGTAAGTTAAAAATCCCAAACAGGAAAATTTAGTCAAATTTTTGTCCAGTTAAAATATTTTCAGCATCAGCACAGTATTGTTCATATTTCTTACAGGGCGTGGATTTAATCAATAAGACCTCCTTCTCAATAGAATGGTGCTGGAAAATTGACAAGAGCAGTTTGTAGAGGTTGTGAGGCTCGGTCTCTATAGTGGTCACAAAAATGATACTTTTACCATTTGGTCTGGTTACATGCGATATTGAGACTGTTTTCGAAGGAGTGTTTGTATGCGAATGAAAAATTATAATTCTGTTGACAGTCTCCTTTTCTGGAATTTTTCAGATTGAGATGTCTCTAAACCAAATGGAATTTGAGAGTATATGGAGCAAGGCTTGAACAATTAATAAAACAACGGTAAGCAAAAGCTGCTCAATGAAACTATTCAAACAGAACTGAACAAATCCAATGGCTCTAAATTAGTTGTGAAAAGGAAGGCAACCTGACCGATGATATTAAGTTGTATACCTAAATTTGCTGCATTTATTGAGGTTCACCACCATCTAAAAATACTTCTCCCTCTTATGCTGCTACGGCAGTATAATTTTTAATGAAAGGATTTTGTATCAACTGGCAAAAGAGACCCCTTTGAGCGGCAAAACATCAGGTCTAAATCCGTTAGATTTTTTCCTATGAAGATACTTGAGAAGAAATTGTTACAAAGACCGAATCAGTTGAAGAATTTCATCAAAGAATTATAGCTGAGTGGCGAAGAATAACCTCCAGATCACTCTTAAAGGATTTCGCAATAAGTTGTTAGTTGCTAGATACATGTTGTTCAAAAACCATTTTTGAACACGCTTTCAAATCTAACGACTTAATTTTGTACAATTTAACGTTCCACGCCACTGTCCTCGCATTTCAAAATAAATGAAAAGCCATGGCATAATACTAACGCCATCTCTTGGTTACAATTTTTATCCATTGCATCAACTAGTCTAGAGAGCTAAAAATAAAGCGTACTCGAAAGGCCTCCGACCAATCATAGCGCTTCCCGCTGTACTCCGGCGATACTACTAGCGCCATCTGTTGTAACCACGTTTACTCATCTGAAGCCGGCCGCGTATCCTACGCAAAGTCGACCAATCACAGCGCATCCTACAGGATAGCCACTTCACCCAACCTAAAACTTCCAGCACTATAGCTAGGAAGTTTTACGATTTTCTAGGGAGTAACTAAAAATCCGATCTTTAATAATCGAATTTCATGAGAACTAGTCAGCAGATTTCAACCGGAATTATATTAAAATTCATAATATTACTTCAGACAACCGGTCATGCTAAGTTTTTAGACAATATCTCTATATTTACATTATTGCCCTTTCTATGTTCGATTATCCCGCCAAAAGAGGCGGTGACAAAGGGGCGTTAACAACTTCTTCAAGTTGTTCTAGATTCTAGAATTCAGTATGAAGTTGCATCGCGAATCTCCACCATGTAAGTCGGTCAAAAGGCGCTGTTCTCGGCCAGTTTTCACGTTTTGAGACCTCATAATCTATCTAGTTTTTTACTCAAGTGACATAGAGGTATCCTGCCATAGTCATCGTCATCATAAGCCTACAAACAGGTATTTATCGGCACCCTGACTGCCATTAGTCTCACAAGTATGACGCTGTACCATCGTTGTGCTGGCGTCCCCAATGGTCTTGTCCCTGGGATTTCTACAATCGAGCCTTGTCTCGTATCTCAAGTAAATAAACACACACGTTTCCATTCCACATTATCTCCGACGCTGTACCCTTGCAGTCCAGTGTACAGTCGTCCCCAATGGGAATTCTACCATCGAGTTTTATCTCGAGAGGGGGGAAGTAGTCGAACAGGTCAGGCAGTTCACATACCTGGAAGCGCACATAACCAGCGACGGTGATTTGCAACATGAAGTACCAAACACAAGTTATGAAAGCATAAGAAGTAGGTATAGACGGAAAGCCTTACTTAATAGAATAAAAAGCGAAGAACTTAGGGAACAGAGCAAGATACAGGATGAGGGAAAATGGATGAGACACAGAATGAAATGCTGGAACAAGCACATTGAAAGAATGCCAGATAACACACTGGTCAAAAATGCAAAGCGTAACAAACCAACGGGAAAGAGAACCAAAACGATGGAACGAATGCTGAACCTTAACGTCGGAAGAGGCTTGATTGGGTAAAACAGGCAGATGCCTACCTATATGGTTTTTATCATATAAGAAAGAATAAGAAGAAGAGGATTTATGTAAACCAATCCACCCGGTTCGTTAAGCTTTCATGTATACGTGTAGAAGTGGCTAGGTATGAGAGCTCTATGCTTATGGATAGTTTTTAATTACCAGATTTCCTGGAAGATGGGTGGTCAAAGGGACCTAAGTATGTAGTTTGTCAAATCATTAGCAACTAAATGTCACGCAACAAAGCTTAGATAAGAGAAAGATGCGTGGGAAATTTTAATCGGGTGATGAAGAATCACCATTAGTATGCTATTGAATATAGGAGAGCTTACAAGCTAACGAGTCTGGAAAATCTCAACTGGTCAATGAGGTGACAGCAAGATTAAAGGGTTTCACCGTGTTTTATGTAAGCAGGTGCCTCAATATGTATACATAATATGTTCTTTTATACGAATTAAGGTCTTTCTCCGTATCGTCCACTCCCGCATATACCTACGCCAGATGTGAGGGACAGGTTGGCGGAACGCAATTTGCATTTAGGAACGGAGTGGGCACGCGTGAGGCTCTCTTCTCTCTCAACGTTCTCACAGAGCGATGCAGAGATATGAATGTCGATATAGACGCCTGCTTTATTGACTACCGAAAAGCTTTCGACTGTGTCTCTCACCAGAAGTTCATTGAGATTCTAAAATACACCGGAGTCGATGCAGGAGATCTGAACTTCATCACGCAGCTGTACTGGCATCAAACTGCAGAGATTAGGGTATAGGTTATACCATCCGAAGAAACAGAAATCAGGAGAGGTGTTAGACAGGGGTGTGTTCTGTCCCCTCGCTTCTTCAATTTACACTCGGAGGCAGTATTCCGAGAGGCACTGGAGGATGTGAAACAGGGCATTAAGATCAACAGTACCCTTATTAATAATATACGATTCGCTGACGATACGGTCGTGCTCGCCGGCAGCCTCCCACATCTCAAGAACATGATGAACCTTATCGTTGAACATAGCACACAGTATGGCCTACACATGAACGTTGCCAAGACCAAGGTGGTGGTGTTCTCCAAGACACCAAGGCGGACGGTCCTTCAAATTAACAACCAGGTCGTGGAACAAGTGCCGTCCGTTAAATATCTCGGAGCCCTCGTCACCGAGAACAGTGGCCCTAAAATGGATCAGATCAAGGATAGAGCAGGCCAGAAGGACATTCATCTCCATGAAGACTCTCTTCACTAGTAGAGACCTAAACCTACAGCTCCGCATACGTATATTGCGTTGCTATATCTTCTCAGTGCTACTCTAGGGCTTCGGGAGCTAGACATTCAGCCAATCAATGCATTGACGCCTTTGAGATGTACTTGTATCGCCATATACTGCGTATATCCTGGGTAGACAAGATAACCAACTGCGTATATCCTGGGTAGAGAAGATAACCAACGAGGAAGTACTGAGGAGAATAGGTATAGGTAAAGAGCTGCTGATAACCATCAAAGAACGAAAGCTCCAATACATCGGGCACGTTATGAGGGGAGAGAGTTACGAGATACTTCGACTCGTCATCAAGGGAAAGATCGATGGTAAACGATCTGTGGGCAGACGGTTGGATATTATAACAGCGATGGAAGGTAGGTAGTCAAGGATATATGGTGATTGTTGGTAAATATTGATTGTCAAGTAGACATACATTTACAATTTAGCGTTTAATTTCTTCAGTAGTTTCGAAAATGAATCCTGAGCTAGATGCAAATATACCTGCGGGTATATTGGAAAGCGCAGAAGCAGTATTTCTAAATCTCTTGTCACCTAAATCTCGCCAAATTTATGAACTAGCAGCAGCGATTGATGGATTGGTGTAAAGAAGAAATTGCAAAAGTATGCGGAGTGTGTTCTAATGGTCTATTTCTCAAATTTATCGAAGAGTTTCAAGCCATCCACCCTTTGGTCATAGTGTTCGATGTTGAGATCCACGATAGATATTAAGGATGTTGTAGATGTTAGTTAATATTGAAAATTACGAGCAATTTTAAAAAGGTAAAATGATGGGTAGGTATATACCTAAAAAACCTAAGGTTTTTACAAAGGAGGATGTTGATCAAATCCTGGATGCGGCCCCTGATAATGTATATTTGATGATGAAGGTTGTTCAAGTATTAGCAATTGCAGGTGCTATGCGTTGTGACGAATTAGCTAACTTGAAAATTGATGACGCTAAAGACATGGACTCAGCTTTAATTATAAAAAAGAACATCTGCTACTTGTTGACGCAGGCGGTGATCTCAAGGCATGGCGGTTTGAAGTCGAGTACCGTTGCAGAAGGATGTATTCAAAAATCACGTATTAACCCACAGAATACTGCCAGAAAAACATTGCAGCGTAGCAAAGAAACTACAAGGTTCTGTTCCGATATTTCATCAACATTTACTGGCAATGTTTTAAATTGTTCTAAAATTATCGAAAGTTTTTTGAATTGTTCCAAAATTGATAGTGATAATTTCAGTGGTGTTTTGAGTTTTGGCAATAATTATGCCAAAAACAGGTGCCCTATTAGTTTCTTCTATTATGTTTGGAATAGGTAATGAGTTTTCTTCAAATTTAATTTAAGGGGTCAAATGCAACTACTTTGAATACTAGGATTAAAACTGAGCCACAAGCACGTGTTTGTACAGTAAGAGCATTGTTAGATTTTACATCTGCAAATAGTACAAAAATGTGAATATATTTGACTGTTGGAGGAAAAATTATAATTATATTATTTCTTCTATTAATTTTCCGACTTAAAAATATTTACGAGCGTCGTCCACGTCGTGTCCCCCAGATCGAAACATCGGAAATCGTCGACTTTTCCGCTTCCATGAGCGTCCGTCCGGCCGTCGACAAACGGGTCACAATTTAAGGCGCGATCGATTTGCTAAATTACTGGGCGAGAACAATGGCCATCGCGACAGAGAAAAGAAGCTGCGTATCACCGTGCCCGTCATTATGTTCGACATCCGATTGTCGTCTGCACGGCCACATTCTGACCTCAGATTTGTGCATTTATCCATGGTTCCTTACGATTACGTCAGACGTTTCAAGATACCGAATATGATGAATCGTTTCCAAGATTCGGTCATGTATTGTTCGGCTTTTCTATTCGACCATCATTGTAAACACACGTTCTTAGTTAATTTTGCTCAGACTCGGAGTTTTTTCGAAACAGTGAAGCGTTATTGGAAAGTTAACGTTGGGCTTTAATTTAGAAGTTCGAACGATGATAATGCCGTGTCAAATTTTATTGGATTTAGAAACATGTAGTCTGAAAAATTCCAAAAAACAGATTCCCATTAACCATTTACATACAAACACACCTTTCAAAAAATTCAATATTTTTGTATTTATCATTTCACTTAGTATGCTCAAAAACGTGCCAACCCAACTAACCCAAACTTGTTGATATCAACGCCAGGATGTAGCATCTTTTATGCCTTTAAGCCTATCCTTGGGGAACTACTTAATATTGGCACTTTATCGCCAGGGTACTTGCACCTCAGGACCTGTGAGGCAAGAGCCCATCTCTCAATCTTTGTGATGAAGTATCTACTAGCCTATTATATCAATAGACTAGCCTTTAACCATATTCTCAGAGAGTAGGCTAACCCTGAAGTTCCTTGATCTTAACATAAATTGAATCTGAGGGGACTCAAGCACCAGAACCATCTGATATTATGTTAAACATTTACTTGGGGTTTCTAGAGTGGCACGTATCTTCAACCAGGCACTTTACAGATATAGGCTTAGTCAAAATCCCGAAACAAATTGAATCGATAAAACTATTTTATTCAAGGAATCGTTCAGCTCTGTAAACGCTTAATATCAATTATAATGCTACTCAATTCTGAACACGCCCCCGTATGAAACATTCTTTTATATTCTTATCAAAACGTCCATAATCCTCTTTTTCATCACCCGGCCACCGCTTTTAGAATTTCTGCTCACGGTCAGCAGTTGGGGCACAGCTTGGGCATTAGCATATGTTTAAAATGTGGCCGCGATCCGGGGCACAAAGGACCTCACGAAAGCGCGATTACTTATCGCGATTGCGAGACGGAGAGGGCACGATTTGGGGGGCGCACATCTTGCCGGCACCTTAAAGTCATCATGGGCCTCTTTCGGGACAATCTGTTGCCGTTCGCTGGACCCGGCGAGCATATTTAAAAGATCTAGGGACGACAATATTCGGGCTAGAGTTGTACACAGCGGCTTAGAAATAAAGGTTACTCTACCAGACTAATGATCGGAACGTTTTCAAAAGACTATAGCTTTTCAATGTATAGAGAGAGAGAGAGGTCAGCTTTTGAAAATCAAGCTGGACGTCACTTTGAATGAAATGCTTTGATATCATCTCGATCCAAGGCATCTGATTCAAGTACAAGAAGAAAAGTTCAATAATCCTGAGACAGGTTTCCTCCTGACGACAAAAAACGAGATTGTTCCAGCCAGAAACGATCAGACGCAGGCTTGTCACCACTTCTACTAGCTAAGGTATATTGAAGAACTTTCCTTGCTCCATTTTCTTTATTTATATAATTTCTGGATTTCTTTATACAAATTGGTACTTTTAAATGATCAGCCATACCACTACATCTAATCACAACTGATTCATGATTTATAATTATTTATGTTTATCTGTAAACATAAGAAATAAATGTCTCTAAATCCTGCTTTATGATTCATTCGAGGTATTGAGTTGTAACTGATTCTTTGAAGAATGCCAGGACTGGATCACCTGGTTAAGATTTGACCTTTTTATTGACTCTTGTGTAGATTTTTTGTGCTGTGAAGGTACGCCGTGAACAGCTTCAAAGTATAAACTTGGGTTAGCATTATTTATGTTTGTCTATATGCATCATCTCGCGATCTCGCTATATGATTCATCAATTTCTACGTATGAGGTAAAATCCCACTTTGAAATATAATGTAACATCATTCCCATCTATGGCATGGACGGTTCCTTGAATTCGTGCTTAGATTACCTATTTTAGCATTTAACTCCTGAGTCAGGAACTCAATGCATTTTGCGCAGTTTTCTCTAGAACTTATGTCGGAAGGGACTTCTGCTTCTTCTTACTCTAAGAAGAAAAACCGATCTATATTAAGTACAAGAAGGGATAATTCCTATATGACAGTTGAATTAGTTTACCCACGTATATAACGACAATCAGCGTTATTCGTTGACTTCTGGACTAATATATCCTGAAATAGAAGGTTTAAGATGACGATTAAATACTAGATTATTCCAACCAGAAACCATCAGACGCAGGCTTGTCACCACGTCGAATTAGGGTACATTGAGCAACTTTCCTTGCCACAATTTAGATTACCTATTTTGGCATTTAATCCTTAGTCTGGAACTCAGGCCAATTTGCGTAGTTTCCTTTAGAACTTGTCAGAAGAAGGGATTACCATTTTTAAAGGTCTGCGGAAGGATAGACCAATTCATGTTTAATCCTATTTATTCTTCTTCTGCGTCGTCGCTTCCTAGTAGTTGCTATGTCTGTATGTAACATCGCACCATGTCTTCCGCCCTGTTGCATTATATCTTCAAGTGGCATGTTTTCTAAAAATCCGATGTAGATTTGAGGAACGTCCTCTCCATCATTTTCCATCGATAAAAATTCCTTCATGTCATCTCCTGCAACACCTGGCCGAAGAATCTCAATATTTGCCTTTGAATCGTTGGAAGTAGACGTGCGTGCACACTAATATAAGAGTTCTTTCAAGATGGAAATGTTTGTTCGTTTGCAGCCCATGAACTTTTTGGCTTTCTGCGAAGGGCCTGAACGTGCAGCATTTATAGTCCAGTCTAAGTTATGTACTCGTATATGTTGGAATTGGTGAGGCACTATCACCAAGTAGCCAACATGGCCAAGAGCGGTTTAGATTTAGGCCATCCTCTTCACTGACTCTTTTAGTATCTTGAAGAAGCTGTCCCATTTTCTTTTCAGTCCTCTTGCAAAGGCGTTGCCTATAATACCCTAATGGGCACGGCAAGTAGGAAACGGCGAGGAGGAAAGATACCGATCGACTCTTCTCTTAAAGATGTATAGACTGTAGCCAACAGGGAACAATTCGGTTGGTAAAGAGTTCCATATGTGCTCGTCACACGCCAGAAGAAAGAATTTTGGTAAAGGCTGGTTCTGGGTGTGCTCTGTTGAAGAGCATATGGATGAGAGTTTCTAGCGCGTCGTGTGGAACGAACAAAGCTGGCACTGGAGGGAGTCAGAGTTGTCAGTTCGGTCGGACACCTTCCGTAATAATATCGGTAAAAAAGGGAGAGATCACCCATCATCCGTCTATGTTCCAAGGTGTGAAGGGAACGAGTCAGTGTTTCGTCGTTAATAAGTCTAACAGCTCGGTTCTGGATGGAGTCAAAGAGCGCCAGAGTATGTTTGGGAGCAGAACTCCAAATGTGAGCGCAATATTCTAGAGTACGTCTGATATGCGCTTTACAGAGTCTAAGCAGCTGATGGGAGCTGAAGTCTTTTTTGGCACGGAAAAGTACACCCAATTTTCGAGAGACACACTTGGCGAGACCTCGGACATGCTCATCCCATGAAAAGTTAGTGCTTCCGGTTATTCCAAGAAACGAAAGATTGGAGGATGGAGAAAGGGTTTCCCCCTCCATGATGATAAGTTTCCCTTAGTTTTTCTCCGGGAGAACACAGCATTCTGCGTCTTTTTGGCATTGAAGGTAACAATTGTTGGATCCCCATTCAAGAATTGTGTTTAAGTCTGTCTGTTGTCTTCTCAGTTGTCCCAGAGTGGCCGATGATAATGGTTTGTCAGAAGAAAAGGATGACACAAGACTGCTGCATATCTGTAAATGGGGTTTTTAGTAAGCTTTAGTAGGTCATTTATGTGCAGCAGGAACAAAGTTGGAGACAAAACCGAACCCTGCGGAACACCAGCATTGATGGCAAATGCCTCGGGCGAGACACCATCGATAGCGACCTGAATACTCATTTTATCAAAAAAAAAAAACTAGACAATAGTGTATGTAGAGCCGGTGCGGTGGAAAGCCATAAGCTAAGAGTTTGTCCAGGAGTGATTGGTGCCACACCCGGTCGAAGACTTTGGAGATGTCAAGAGCAACGACTCGGGACTCTCCGTGTTTTTCCAGGGTTGAATTCATGATGTTTGTTACATATGACATCATATCTCCTGTTAAGCGCTTCGCTCTAAATTCATACTGCCTATCAGATATTATATTGTTCCGTTCAAGATAATTTAGGATCTCGGTGTTAATGACTTTTTCCATTACCTTGACCACTACTGGGGTTAAAGATATTGGACGGTAGTGACTGGCAATATTTTTCTTTCCCTTCTTAGGCACAAGCTGCACTCTAGCGCTCTTCCAGAGGGCTGGGAAAATACCTCTAGGTATATAGATTGGGTAGAATAGGTGTCAGCTCCAGTGCGCACTGGTTGAAAACAATGGGGGGAATTCCATCCAGTCCAGCGGCCTTTGAGCAGTCAAGACGATGAAGTGATGTTTCGTCTGCGCAGGCGAATATTTGTGATATTTCTGCCTCCGATGTGATCCATTCTTTTCAGCCTTCTGTGGCCTACCAATGATCTCATTTCTCGTAGATGTTGATAAAGAATAGTACAAGTATCTGACGCCTTGCCAGACCTGGAACAGCTTGGACAGCTCACCGTCCATTCGTGTATAAGCTCTTTATTAGCTGTATAAGGTCTACTATAGTACATCATCTGAAAGGGTGCAGCATTTACAATCCAGGACTCTGAGGTGTGAATAGTGATAGTAAAAACTAGAGCTTCAATTAGTCGCTTATGTTCCTTTGTCTATGTGGTGATCTCTTCTTATGGTTTAAGCGATGTATATGTTCGAATGGGCGAAGTCACTATCACCAGGTAGTCCATCTGGCCAAGGGCCGTTTAGTTTCAGGCCACCCTCTTCACTGAAACTGTTAGTATGCTGAAGAAGCTTTCCCATATCTTCCTCTATGCTAACCAGAGTATGATATTTCTAGCTTTAATTTAATCCTTCCTTTTCATTCTCCGGTGGCTCCACCTAGATATTGAAAATAAGTGGTGACAAAACATACTCGTATTTGACGTGCTTTCCGACCTGGAACTTCTTGGACAATTTCCCGTCCATTCATATATAAACCTTTTATCAACTGTATAAGGTCTGCTATAGTACGTCATCTGTATGAGTGCAGCATTTACAATCCAGGACTCTGAGGCGTGAATAGCGATAGTAAAACCTAGAGCTTTAATGAGTCGTTTATGTTCCATTGATAATGTGGTGATCTCTTCTTGTGTATGTTGAAATGGGCGAAGGCACTATCGCCAGGCAGTCCACTTGACCAAGGGCGGTTTAGTTTCAGGTTAACCCCTTCACTTTCAGTACGTTGAAGAAGCTGTTCCATATCTTCCCCAATGTTATGCAGAAGTGATGTATTGTCTGCGCAGGCAAATATTTAAGATATTTCTGCCTCCGATTTGACCCTTCTTTTGTACTCTCCGGTAGCCCACCTAACGATTGACTCCCTAGAGACTTTGAAAATGAGTGGTGATGAAAAGTACTAGGACCTGACGCTTCGTTCTGATCTGAAACACCTCGAATAACTCGCCGTCATCAACTGTATAAGGTAAATTGACGCTGCTATCTCTCTCATAATTTGCCATAAGTAATTGCTGATGGGCGTTATCAAACACTGTAAGGATCCTTTCCAGATTATTGGAATATTGTTTTCTAGTAAATTCCTTGGATTCACCTAAATGATTGGGACCTTCCTTTATACTATCTTGCATAATCTAACTGGCATGCACCTTCGCCATATCTGATGTCTATACTTTTATAATATACTTCAGATGATTTTTGGTTGAGATAGCCTCATCTTTAAGTCGGTGTAAAAGACTCTACCCCTTCTCGGCCAGAAACCATGAAGCGTGGCTCATTTACGTTTACATCACGTTTATAAAAAGTCAGATCATTAATTCATCCATCTCCTTTTGCTTCCAGAAGTCATGAAACAAGGTCCTTTTACATTATTTTATAGCGTCTCTTTTGGACAAAAAAAATGGCGGTTATACATTTTGTAGTGAATTCCTTCTGCAATTGACTTCTGAATAAATTTCTAAAAAATTTTCTTCTTCAACCGATATTTTTTCAAACCTGAAAAATCGTGCTGCTACGCAAATCAATAAAGTAATGCTTAATGATCATACAATTTCGTAAGTAGGGGCACAGAAAATACTGTCCGCCGTTACGCTACTCTCCCCCTATAAAAGCTGTACTGTAATTATGTCGTGAATATCGTGAAGAAGCATGAGAGATACTGCTGTCGAGCTTGTAACCACTTATATACCGTAAAACTGAAGCTCAGTCCTCGGTCGTCTCAAAAATCAATATGTACAAAACTTTAATATTTTTACACTCGAGTAGACCATTCTATTTAAAGAAGGTTTTAAAGGCCATCCGTCAAACGTTCACGGAGATTATATCCCTAACGCCAAAGATAAGACCGAAATGACCGCGATATTCAAATTTTTAAGCCTGCGTTTCTTTTGTGGCCTGTCCAAAGCCATATCGTGTATTCAAGGGGCACTCCCATACCCTTATTACAGTCCAAAGAAGACTAAGATTTAAGGCTCGTCTGAAACGTATCGGGTCAAGAAAAATGTGAAATCCGAATATAAATCAGGATTTACATTTTGAAATTATACCCAGCCATTTTTTTTAGCATGTTGTTACGTATATTGAGGATTTTTGCAGGAAAGCATCCATAAAGGGTATTAGAATGGTACCTAATTGTCTGCGAACTTCTAAAGTGCTTGAAAAGAAACTCCATTATACTGAGGAGATACATTTTTTAATCTTTTTCAAGAATGGTAAAGACAAATATCGATACACTGCTTTTGTACATTTTCGAGAAAAATTACAATATTTCCTGCTACAATACCGTTGGATTTTCCCGGAAAAGCCAAAAAAGCACCTAGCAAGCACCTATAAAAAACGTGAAGTATAGTAGGATATCCTGAATATTCCTTTGTCTATTGAACAGTGAAAACCGCAGCAATTTTCCGAGGGTCTGCCTGCAGTTTTCAACGTTTTTTTCTCGAATTTTTTGAGATTAACTAAAAATTCGGGCCTACTAGAGAAAAGCTAAAGATATTTTCTTCATCTGCGCTATCGAATTAGTTAGTAAATGCAGTTGTATAAATTTTCAATTTTTTTTTAAGGAAAGTAAAAGAAAATCCCAATCGGGGAGATATGATTTTTTTTTGTAATTTTGGGGAAAATCGCATTTTCTGTTGCTACACCTATATATACTTTCAACCTCGCTGAATATAAAGGTATTCTCGGAAAAGAGATGGTTTTCGGAATATGAATCTTTTACAGTTTTGTTTTAAGTTGAATTTGAGCCCCAATAAAAATTGTGGAAAATATTAGGGCATCTTGAATATTTCAAGCATTAGTGAGTGGTTCCATTCTCTCCTGAACAGTAAAAATCGCAGTTTTTTTAAGTCGATTTTGAGTCGCTTTCAAAGTCGTGCAGCATGTTAGGGCATCATAAAGATTTCAAGATTCATGGAGTAATCATTTCTCTATTGAATAGCAAAAACGGCAGTTGCCAGTCATATTTGTTAATTTTTGAGCAGTGTCCAGTGAACAGTCCGGCGACAGTTCTAGTATCTGTTCTGTTCACGTCTAAGAACTGTTCTGCTCTTTTCGCAGAGATGGTGATAAACCTTTTCGCTTGTCTTAGTTCTGGAGTGTTTCTCCAGTAGGACGACAGTTGCTCAACTTCCCACTCTTAAAGTGAACCAAAGAACGCAGCAAGAAGGTTAGTAAAGTTCATTATCGACACAAGATTTTTAAGATTTTTGTTGAGGTGGTTAAAGTAGATCAATATTTTAGAACTCTTAGAATCTCCCTCGTAGAATTGAAAAATTGATTATGACATTTAACAAAACGCATCTTTGGTGTTCAATGCTTTTTCGGGACACCTTGAACATATAAAATTACTTAAAAATTGTGCCTTTAAGACCCAGACAATTTTTCTTTTTATTATGGAAACAGAGATATTTGGCTTCCTCCCACTAATGAACCATCCTGTATGCATAAAGATAATAAATAGGAAGAAAATGTTTAAAGGAAAGTGGTGTGGACCTTATATTCCCAAAAATGCATTTTAAGCGGCATCGCTGTATATTATTCAATTTTCTAATACTACGAGGGATATCTTAAACATTATAAACGATTCATCTACATCTATGTACTTCAATTATCGTCCATTAAAATGCGATTAGTTCCTTATAAATGGCTAAAGAATGTGTGTTTTCACCAAGCTGATTAATTTATTGATATTGTTGGCATCCAAAAATACTATTTTATTAACACTAACCCATTACCCATTGTATTACTGCCCTGATTACATTTTGGGGTGCGGCCTTTAGCAAAGTTTATTAAATTGCGGCAAAATATATTCTTTTACATTTTTCCAAGAGATAGAGAGAAGAATATTCCGCTTGCAATCTTACAAAATAACTAAGCCCTGATTGGACTCATTGGCGTGGTCTTTAGGTTTTATTTAGTGTCCATCATATGCAATGCACGATGGATCGTCTGCATACATCAATATTATTCTAGGACTCGATAGGGTCATATAAAAATATATTTTTAGATTTGAAACTTCTTGATTGAGTTCTTTGACATGTGAAACATGACATGTGACAATATTATAAATACACAAACATTGATGATTAGATAGATTGTGGGTTATAAGCACTCTAAGGACGATTGCACTTATATGGTATTTATGTTCTTCTAGTGTTCATCATATAAAATGCACGATGTATCGTCTGCATACATTTAAAAGGACATACATTATAATGTTCAGTTTCTAGGGTTAAGCACTGGAACTCTTTGGCATATGAAACATAACTTGTGGGAATATTACAAATACACGAACATCGATGATCAGTTAGATTCTGGATTAAAAGTTCTTAATAAATTCTATAATTTTTGCGAACGTGGATTAAGTTTGTTTTTTAATATCGGTGGATATTAAGGAAGCCAGTTAAGGGTAAAGATTTTGAATCCACAGTTTTCATTAACACATCTACTATACCCTTTCATGGTGATAGATCAAAGGGTAACGCCTGATCAGCAGGTCTAATGTGCTCTCGAAGTTTCTTAGTGTAGGTAGCCGAGGAAAAATCTTGTCGTTTGACTTTGTCCTGGATCATCCATTCCGTCTTCCCATCATTGGCCCCTTCCACCAAATGACCATTCGGTATTCTATGGAATGATTTTGGTCTATGAAGGTGACCAAGTCATTTCATTTCGTTGAATTTCCTTATGGCATAGCGAATCTTGTCTGTCTTTATCCTGGATCATCCATCTATCGAGTACCTTAGTTTCGGTTTCGTCTCCCCATCATTGGCCCCTTCCATCAAATGACCTATCGGAAATTCCTGGCATGATTTTGGTCTATGCAACGAAAGGTGAACAAGTCATTTCATTTTGTTGAATTTTCTTATGCCCTAGCGAATCTTGTCTGTCTTTGTCTTGGATTATCCATCCATCGAGTACCTTGGTTGCGGTTTCATCTCCCCATCATTGGCCCCTTCCATCAAATGACCATTCGGGATTCTATTGAATGATTTTGGTCTATGCAACAAAAGGTGACCAAGTTATTTCATTTTGTTGAATTTCCTTATGGCCTAGCGAACACGTCAAAGTCCAGTTGACCGAGAGACTGATGGTAGTTTTCTATCAAAAATTTGAAATAGTTCGATGCTGCCTGACTGTCCCAGATATTATGAATGGTAGCTTCCAGCCTCTGCTCTTGGCATATTCGATTATATACAATCCTATAAGATGATTAGGGTGTTTTCCATTGGCTCAGAGACCTTACAACCAAACTTCGATGTCCTAGCACCATTTTCTTCTACTATATTTGATCCAGTTTTTTACAAGAAAAGAGAGTACCTCATCTGTTGGTTTTTTTCGATCTGTATCATACGTATTGCTTACCGATATAGTACGATTTTGAGTGGAAATTGTTGTTTGTTGTCAGGTTAGCTTCAATTGGCATATTCAGTTATATAAAATTCTATAAGATGATTGAGATGTTTTCCATTGACTCACAGATCTTACAACCAAACTCCATATTCTAGCACCATTTTCTTCATCTATATTTGATCCAGCTTTTTACCAGAAAAGAGTGTACCTCATCTGTTGGTTTTTTGGATCTGTATCATACGTATTGCTTACCCATATAGTACGGTTTTGAGTGGAAATTGTTGTTTATTGTGAGTTATTTTAGGTTCACTGTACACAGTATAATTTCCCAATTATGTAAGCAAGATTGCAATCTTATCACCGTATCGAACGCTTGAGGCAAATCAGCAAATGTTCCCCCTTTTAGAAGGAATGCATAACATGCATAGTATAGTTAGGTGAACATTTATCTTTAAACCGTCTTTATCCTGGATCATCCTCCCAGTAGCACATTAATTTTTCATTAAATCCCGCCTTGCGATCCTACAGAATAATGTTGCTACATAGAGTGATATCTTCACATCTTTTCTAGCCATTAATGACCTAGTTCGCACGTGAGAGTAGCTTTGTTGTATTAGGCCCTTGAATGAGAGATCTGTGTAGGTTTGGGTTAGTAAAATTGGACGAGTATAGATAAATCTTTCAACGCTGCCAAGATATCTGAGAAAATATAGATTGTCGCCCGCAATACATTGCTCATTTTTGTACACATCTCAGCCTCGAAGTCGATTGGGTTAGTTTTGGTAGTTACAACCAGATCCGGAGATTGCAGCAAAAACTCATTCTATGCTTGATCCATCTGGACAAGTGTTCCACCACCACTTGGACCAGTGAGCACCTAAATATTCCGCATTTGTTTTTTCTTATCTGTTTGCCATCTCTACCACAGAGCGGTATGATTCGAGAACCATCTAGCCAATCTAGGTGTTCGAGAATCTAGATACGTAGAATGAGTAACAAACTTCTACAAGACTCTTGAAATTTCAGTAAAAGAAAAAAAATCTGATAGGCTACTAGAAGTTAGCGCACTGATGAACGACAGTTAATAGATCGAAACCACACCATATAATAGTATTCCTGTATTCTCCACTTGAAGCGAACTTGATTGTAAATGCAAAACTCTTCTTAAT
The DNA here is from genome assembly GCA_016904865.1 of Pissodes strobi. Classification (NCBI taxonomy): domain Eukaryota; kingdom Metazoa; phylum Arthropoda; class Insecta; order Coleoptera; family Curculionidae; genus Pissodes; species Pissodes strobi. The sequence continues at coordinate 22,826 of JAEQML010055372.1, forward strand.
CTATCCACCTCAATGAGTCAAACATTTTCATCTCTTAATCGATAATGATGCTGTAGCCGTAACAAACTAAAAACGTGACATATGACCAGCGTTGCATAAGCGAAACCCATTGTCCAGTTTTAACCCTATGCCACATGCCACCCTTTAAAATTGTCTCTAATAGAGTCGGCCAAGCGTATAAAAAAGTTTAAAGTTCTTTAGTCGCGACGGGGGATGATGATAATAATGTCGATGGTCATCAAAGTACTAGGACATGTGCCCTCAGCGGGAAGCCAAAAACAAAAGATCGACAATTGCGCCAGATGACAGACCTCTGATAATGTTAGAACCATACGAAATCGATTATTAGTTGATTCACTTTATTATGCCACTATGTCCGGGTCGTGCGGTTTAGATCGAAGCCAGATAAAACATAAAATTTGTCAACGGATAATAATGCTTTGAAATATTAATTCGATAGTATCAATATCATCAAACGTAGTAAAAAGCATAAGAAATGCTTGTCAACGAGATAAAAAAGAGGCTGGAAGACTGAAAATAATATCTCGAAATGAGGCAAATTACAATTACTTTCAAATACTGGTCCAGTGAGGCTAAGATACTATCGAATTAGTCTTTCAATGCATGCAGAGGATAAGTATTCATTACCCCCAGGAAATTTTGGAAAACCCAGGCAACACTTGGGATGGCACAAGGATTCCATCAAGTAACCCTCGATAAAAACTCGATTGGAAAAAACAACATTCACAGTTGAACACAGCCATTTCGAATATGCTCGAATGCCTTTTGGCCTAAATAATGCCCCAGCCTCATTCCAAAGAACGATGGATCAAGTCCTGGTGGAATATCTACATAAATTCTGCTTCGTGTATATGGACGATATTGTCGTCTACTCCAAATCCCGTGACGGGCATCTTTTGCATCTAATATTAATTTTCTAAAAACTAAATAATTTCAATTTATAAATCCACATTCCTTCGTAAAGAAGTTCCTTTTCTAGGCCACGTCATCGTCATTACCCCCGAAGGCATCAAACTGATATGAAATCCGTTGACACATTTTCATGTTTGTTACTGGTTTGAAATATTAATAGGATAGAATATTAGCATAGTATTGAAACAATATCATTCCTTTTCTTCAGAACTGCATTAACTCTTTCAATTTTTGCGTTCTCTTCTCTTGCCTGTGAAGATCTGCAGGTCACTTTGGGTGGCAGGACAAAATGGTATCAAAGGTATGAATAAAGCGTCGTCTATATGGCGCATGGCGCTAAGAAAACGCGAAGCCCTGAAAAAGATTTCTCCGAATTCAGATGAAATTCATTACGTACAAATTTGCTCATTGCCTGAAACACCAATAACTAAACACACTTTCTACAATTGCTAGGCAATATCACTATGTTATACTCTGCTATAAGCATCAAGGTAATAAAAAGGAATAACATCTTATTAAAGACCCGTTCGGGCGACAACCAATCACAAGAAAGAAGAAAACGTGTTTTACTCAATGACAAAGTCTTATTCGTACCTAACCTATCCCAACAAAAAAAAATTACAACTGAATAACGCGTGCTATGACAGGCTGATTAATAAGCCCGAAGAGGGGTACCTCGACCAGGTATTAGCATTGTTGCCAGCACACGCTGTACCGGTTCGAAGTGTCTTCTCATCTGTTCATCTAAATTATTAACGCGCGAGCTGCCCGTCCTTTTTTTACGCCGGTGCCATCCGTTGCGTCATCCCATTCTATCATGTGAGTCGTGTGGACAAGACAAAGTGATTTGAATAATTAGCTAAGCGCACGTGAAGGGGGGGGTTTACGGGCACCCCCTTGCACGAGCACTACGTAAAAAGTGAAGATAACGCATCTATTGTGAAAGGATGCTTGGGTAAAGGAAAGGTGATTTTATTTTAATGTTAGGTCGTGTCGTAATTAAATTAGGCGCACGTGATAGGCTGAAGGTTAATTTGGAATGGTCCTAGCCAACTAATAACCTCAGCACAATATTCAGTTTACATATTTTAAGTATTGAAATTATAGCATCTTGACAATAATGACAATCGTAATTGATACTATCGAATGCCTTTTGCATGGGATGAATGTTTGGGAAATTTTCTAATCACTCGATTATATCGTCCATTATGAATATATTAACTACATCGATATAGCATTTGCGGATCATCAATCCGTTGATAGGCGGACTTTGGATTATAGGAGCTTCCTTTTTTAATTCAACCAGATGATCACCTATATATCTAGTAGCCAAATCATCATCAACGAATCATATGATGTGTAAATATCGTCTCTATCTATTTTGATACCTCAACATTTACCGGACCTATATTCGTGGAGTCCCTATTTTAAATTTAATCAAGGAATCATGTGAGGAAATTCATAGGGAATATATTGCATCATCCTTCTATACAATTTATGAAACTTATTTTGCAAATGTTGTGCTCATTGATATTCATATCATCGCATTTATGGATTTATATGAATAGGAATGAAGCATAAAAATCATCTCAACAGGTTTGAAACAGACATATATCAGACCTGTCTAAAGCTGTATCAGACTTGTATGAAGCTGTATCAGTCCTGTTTAAAACCAACCCGCCTAGAGCTGTATACAGGGAAATATAATCCAGTTCTAAGTAAGTTCGATAATGATGAAAAGATGTTAAAAAAAAGTTTAATGATGCTGCTAGATCTATTAGAAAAAAGCATTTATCATTAAAGTTGGAGCATTTGGAAGAAGATGATGCCCTCAACAGAATTTTGAAACTTATAAGCTCGTGAAGAATGCGGAGAAAAACCTCAAGAGACGTGAAGGGCTCAAAAAACCAAAAGCCGTGATAAAGGATATATATGAATTCGTGAAACCTTATCAGCTAGAATCAGTTCGAACCAGTACTATAAAATTCACTTTATATCATCCACTTGAATTAGAAGCTGAAACATCGAAGGAAGATTATATAAAAGAATAGACGAATGATGATGATAATGATAATATTTTTAAACCCATACAGGAATTCGTGATGTCAAAAATCAATCATTAAACGAATGGATACGCAATATTTTCCACAAACCTTCTATGTTTTCCATGAAACTTATTTGGTGTAAATGTTGTCCTCATCAATATTCATATCTGTGCACTTGTGGGCTTAAATGTATAGGATTTGAGCCAAGACATCATCTCAATAGACCTGTCTAAAATCAGTACCAATCAACTCGCCTACAGCTATATAATCTAGTCCTAAGTAAATTCGATAAAGATGTTAAGAACATGATTAATGATGCTGCCAGATTCATTGGAAAAAAAGTATTTATCAATAAAGTTGGAACGTTCATAAGAAGATGATGCCCTCAACAGAAGTTTGAATCTTATAACAGAACCACTGAATAAGCTCGTGGAGAATGCCAAGAAAAAAACCTCAAGAGATGATGATGATGATGATGATGATAATCTTTTTAATCTTATACAGGAATTAAAAGATGATATTCAAAAATCAATCATTGAACGAAAGGACACGCAATATTTTGCACCACGCTCCTCTGTCATCAATGGAACTTACTTTGTGTAAATGTTGTTCTCATCGATATTCATATATTCACATTTGCGCACTTCATAAGATCTAAGCCTGAGGAAACTTACGGCTGAAATTGGCACCATCTTATATAGCTTTCATGAATCGTTTGATTTGTATGTCATTTAAATGACATCTCCGCATTTGCGAACCTATTTTCATAGAAAATTTGTTTGAGTTAGCGTGGATTGGTTGTATTTCACATATTTGGTTTAAGTTCCAACAGAATAATTAGCGATAAGCAATATGGCTTTCGCAAACAGAGATCGACAGGAGATATAGTGGCCTATGTCACTCATGTATGGAGTAGGGCAATTGAGAACTACGGAGAATCTCGAGCGATTGCGTTGGATATTTCGAAAGCTTTTGACAGAGTTTGGCATGACGGATGGCTCAACAAAGTGCGGTCCTTCGAACTGTCAGCGTCTCTCTGCAGTTGGTTGGCCAGTTTCCTTAGGAACCGATCTTTGCACGTTGCAGTTGATGGACACATCTCAGACACATTCACCTTTAATGCGGTAGTGCCTCAGGACGCAATGCTTTCACCAACTCTGCTCCTCATCAATATTAATGACCTGCTGACCGAAACCAATAATCCTGTTTGCAGTTTTGCAGATGACAGTACCCTTGTCTCCAAATTTAGATCAGAAAAATCTTAACCAGCGACTGAGACTTATCACCGCAGACACGCGCAGATTACAACAATTAATCAGGATCTGGAGAAAGTTCGAACCTGGGGCGACAGGAATTTGGTCGAGTTAAATGCAACAAAAACTCAAGCAGCCACGTTTACCAAGAAAGCCAATACAGCGGGCCCTGATATCATTAAGGGAGGATCGACCATTCCTTCATCCTTGTCAAATGAACTGCTGGGTGTCCGGTCTACAGCAATATGTCCTGGCATGACCACGTTGCTAACATCGCAAAATCAGCTTCGCAGAAACTTGGTGCACTATTTGGCAACAAAAATCTGAATATACTGCAGCAGCTGCTCTTGCTCTACAAAGTGCAAATAAGACCATGCTTAGAATATTGCTCACATATCTGGGGTGCCGCACTTAAGCACACCCTAAAGCTGCAGGATTCGATTCAGAAGAGAGCTGTGCATCTCGTCGGTAACTTGGAGTTGACCCGGGATCTGGATAGTCTGGAACACCGCAGACATGTGGCCGAGATATCACTATTTTACAGATATTTTTCCGGCAGATATTCCCAGGATTTGGCCCGCATCATCGCGCTCCCAGCAACGACTGTTACAACCTACAACTATTCAAGAACCGTGGCAATCAACATCTTCGCACACACACCGCGTCGTGTGCCATAGGATCTCCCTTTAGTGTGTGTGCCTCTGCCATAAAAAAGTGTTAAGGGCCTCCAACTATACATATTTAGTCTCACCTGTAAAACACGCATGTTCAGATACATAGTTAAGAATAGGCATAAAAGCTTTAGTTATCAGCCTACTGTACATTAGTTACATATGGCATTTGCCAGACCAATAGTAGATTTAATGCCAGAAAAGGAAAACGGCTTATAATCCAACATATAATTTAAAAAATCCAGTTTGATGTGGTGTTCTAGTTATTGTATGTATTATTGAAAATCGAGTTATTGGCGGATCAGAAGTGGGATCAAAATAATTAAAATTCAGAGAACATTTAGTATATCTCAGAATTTTATAAAATTTAGCATGCATACGAATTTGCTGATTTTGTAAACCTTGATTCTTTGAAGTTTCTTAATTTATGTAATATTTTCGATAAATTATGTGGAGAACTATTCTGAAAAGAGGTCACGTTCGAAATGTAATTTGCAGAAACCGAGGCATTAACGCCAATTTAAGAAAAAATCTAATTTATTATAAAAGTGGAAACATGAGCACACAAAATATATTTGCGGAAAAAACTAAATAATTTTTGAATTTTCTACTTCATTATTGGGAAAGGCTGTTTTGTTAAATATAATTGGAAAATAAGCGTTATTACCAGGAATTGAAGCAATAAATAATAAGGAATACAGCACGTCCTTAGATTTCTAATAACCGAAAATCAAAAATTTAGACTGATCAGAAGTGGGATAGAAATTATAATAAAATAAAATGCAGTTTAATATTGATACAAAAAAAATGCCGTCTGATTTTGCAAACTTTCGTTCCCGATTTCATATCAAGTCAACTCAAGAAACTCTTCCGATACGGTAAAGTTTCCACGTCAAATGTGTCGAAAAGAAACATGTTCTAAATTAGCAAGTCCGTCACTCTTTCATCGCGGCAAAACCGGCATTCGTCAGTGAAATATTCAATAAGAGTCCCGGAAGCTTCTCTTTTATTTTAATTTTGGCGTTTTTTTCTTGAAAAGCCGCCTGTCAGTAAATATTAAATGTAGGTAGTTTTGAAGGGCAATATATATTTTTTCTGTTTGAAGGAAAAGTAGAAAGCTTCAACGAAGCTATGCTTTCGTCAGAGAAATTGGAAATTCCGGTTCTAAAGGGGAATTCTAAAATAATTTCCACCATAGCTGTGGAAATTGCAAAAAGCTATCGGTATTTAGTCAAAAGTGCTCCTTAGGTCAAATTGCCAGTGTACAAATTTTCTTTATATCCCAAGATTTTTTTTACCAAGGCATTCTGCCAGTTCCACCGTATGCGGCCAAAAACCTAACTATCACCAAATGCTCAGTTGAGCAGCCCCGAAGCAAAGCAGATAGATACTTGAGGTGTCTCATGAATAGGTAATACGATCATCAGAAAAGGAGCGAAGATTCTGGTTAGTATATTATAGATAGATGATGAGGCTAGCATTATCAAGAAGAAACTGAGAAGAAGGTAGGTAAGCTTTGCACACTAAAGCCGGATAGAGTATTTGTTTTGCTGAAAAGGCTATATTGATGACATGGAAAATGGACACAGGATATTACCAGGACATGAACAGGAAGGAAAGGTGATAATATAAAACGAGAGGATCTTTGATATTCTAAATGAGCTAGGTTTATTCATAATTTGCAGCGAATGAGTCATACCTAACGATATATTTATCATAAATGAAAACTGTTTGTTTCTATTAACTGTACCTACATATTTTTTAAGCCATCTATCCAGAAAGAAACTTCTAATCTAAGGCTCAAAAGTAATGTTATTATATATACATGAAAAGTTACCACGAGTGACGATTGTCCAATCAATAAGTCATTAATTCTTCCATACAATATCAACCGAATTCGCCCCAGGACACATTTTCAATACGCTGCCTGCTTTAAAATCGGTAACAAGTGTCTAAAATAACCTTATTGTTATTCCCGGTGAAAACCATCCCCATGTAATTTTCAGTTTTCGATTCCCCCATATTGAATTTTTCAAACGGGGATCACAATACACGATTATGAATCCGAGCCCGCAAATGTCATCGATACGTTACATATCAATCACGAATGCCTATGGCGATTTCCAGTAAAATGTCTCGGACAAGGGTTGATGGTTTTGCTTTAATAAAATTCTTCACCCTCTGGCGAAAAAATGGTAGCAAATCGTTATAATATAGTTGAATCGAGGAGATTTTGTATATTATAATGAAGCGATGTGGGAAGAGCCTCAAATTTATGTATGATGGATAATTTTGAACTACAAGGCCGGCTTTCGTAATTACTTGCTTGCTTCAAACCCTCACTGCTCAAGATAATATAAATATTTCACGTATAGGGTGCAAAATCCATGTTTGGAGTAAATAGAGCTTATTGGTTGATGAGGCTATGAAGCAAAAGTTATATTTAAATTTCCTTGTTCGTGGAGCCAATTAACATCGTACATAATTTTTGGTTCTTGGAGGAAACAAGGAAACCGCAACCGAAGGAAGCTACTAACCTATTTACAAAGTATAGATATAGGACATGGTACTTGCGATGTTGACCGATATAGATTGCTCATATGCAGATAGTCAGTTTTGAAACGAATATTTAATTTAGTCTATTACAGGAGTAGAAACTTAAAAATATCAGAAGTGGGATCAAAAATAAAGAGAAAATATAATGAAATCCAAAAATAGGATTTTAATGAATTTGCAAATTTTAGTAATTTTGAGATACCATAAATTTTTTAATTTGTCTAGTTTTTTTTCGAAAAATCATGTGAAGGAACGTCCTTTCAATTAAATAATTTTGGAACAGTCCAAAATGGAGACGTAGAGTTTCTGAAAGAAATCTAAATAAAACTCGATTAAAGTGAATAATTAAATTATTATGTAATGGAAAAATAAATTCCCATGAAGGAAGAAAATCTCTAAATTTAAGTTCAGTTTCTCTATTGGTGAAGAATTTTTTGCAGATCCAGGGCTTGGCATATTCCCGAAGTGAAAACAAAAACAGAAATTAAAAATTTTAAAATGAAATATATATATTAGTTTGGTGCACGAGCATTATTATCAGAAATTTAAGAACTAGCGATATTATTAATCTGGGAAAATTTGATGGAGCTGCAGATCAGAAGTGGAATCAAAAATTAATTTTTTGAGGTGGATGTTGCCATAAATTTTAAAATTTCTATAATTTTTTTCATCAGACATTTGGAAGAACATACTCTCAATGTAGATAATTATTTTGAAATAGTCTAATATGAAGACGTAGATTTTCTAAAAGAAATCGAAATAAAACTCAACCTAAGTGAAAAACTAAATTATTGTAGAAATGGAGAAACAAATTCCCAAGAAAAAATATGTAACCGAATTTTTAAATTTAAGCTCAGTTTTCCTATTGGTGAAAGCTTCTTTGTAGATACATCTGATTGCTGAGTCTTGTTATCAACCATTTAAGAACGAAGCAATAGAAAACGTACCAACATTAATTTAAAAAAAATATGTGCCTCACCTTTATAAGCACACAACTGAAGTGAAACTTCTGACAGAGATATTACGAATTGAGTTTTTATTTTTTTACGCGTTTTTTGTCAACTTTTGATTTCGACATTTTTTTTCCTTTTTTTTTCAACTTTTTTTCACCGAAAACCGCGTTTTTCTTACTTTTTTTATTATTTATTTTTTTTTTCTTTATTTCGTTTTTTAATACTCTTATTAACTTTCCGAACAAATTTTTCATTTTATTAATTTTTTTCTTTATTTGGCTTTATAATACTCTTATAACTTTCCGAACATTCTTTTGTTTTTTTTCTTATTTCGTTTTATATTACTTTCATTGAATTTCCGAACATTTTTTTACGTTTTTCAATTTGTTCCCATTTTTTAAAAGTTTTTCGTTTTTTTAAGCATTTTATTTTCTTCCCATTTTTGCCATCCCCAACATCGTAGCTGAACTCATTCGCCTTTTTTTGCCAAAAACCGCTTGTCTCTAACTTTTTTTTTATAATTTTATTTCCTATTTCGATTTATGATACTTTTATTAACTCTCCGAACAATTTTTTACGTTTTTCCCAATTTTGTCTCATTTTTTCGAAAATTTTTGGGAATCTGGAGAGGTGGGGAAGAAGGTACAAATTCCAACCCCCACTGATGACCCCGTCACATGATTTATGTCTGGCGACTATCCCATAACTCTCAGCAGTCAGCTGTTTTCATGTACTTAGTGATGTAACAAATCGTTTGTATGCCTCTGATGGTCTAGAGGTTTGCATGGTTAGCTTTCACTTCGGCAACGCGAGTTCAAACCCCATCGGTTTCTTTTTATTTTTTTAAGGTTATATTTCTAAACAGTTTTTTTTCTTGATTTTGAGTATGTCTTGGGTTAGTTTGGGTTAGCACCTGGTTAGTTTCCTTTTATTGAGCCCCCGTAGCGAGCGGAGCGAGCGGAGGGCCTGTAAAAAGTGAATTTAGGCATGGTGCTGAGAGTTATGGGATAGTCGCCAGACGTAAGTCGTCACATGGGGTCATCGCTTGTCAGATTTTCGATCCGAGGCTCCGTTGCAGAGATATCGGCAAAAAACATTTTTTTTCTAAAATCTCCCCTCTAGTTATACTGGAGCATGCTTAATTAAAAGGGCGTTTCATTTTGATAATCGTTTCAACTTTGATAAGCTTTTCACTGACTTTACCCTCGGTAAAGAAGTTTTACATCAATAAAAGCTTGGCAGACTCCCGAAGTGAGAACAAAAAGAAAAATAAAAAAAAACTACAATAAACAAAAATGTAGGTGAGTTTGGTGCCTGATAAGTTTAAGAATTAGCGATATTATAAACAATCGAAAATTTGATCAGATCAGAAGTGGGATCAGAAATGCTTTCTTGAGGTGGACCGTGCCATAAATTTCTAAATTTGTATAATTTTTGAAGTGAAACTTCTTTAGCGAAGGTAGTAAGTCGCCAGTATAGCTAGAGGGCTGAAATTTACTGGACATGTAGCAGGGGTAAAATGAGGATCCTGGAAGAAAAAAAATGTAACCCAAATTGGACCCCTAACCCCCCCCCCCCCCTCCCCACGCAGATTTTTGGAAAAAGGGGAAGATATTAAAAAAAGTAAAAAATTGTTCGGAAAGTTAATAAAAGAACTATAAAACGAAATATGAAAAAAAAATAAATAAAAAAAATAGAGAAACGTGATTTTCGGCGAAAAAAAGGCGAAGGAGTTGAGCTACGAAGTCGGGGATGGCAAAAACGGAAAAAAATGCTTTATGAAAAAAAAGTAGAAAGAAAAAACGAAGAAAAAAATTAAAAAAAAACTGTCGAAATCGGGGGCAAAAGTTGTGGAAAAAAAAGCTTCAAAAAAATTAAAACTTAATTTCTAATATCTCTTTCAGAAGTTTCACTTCATTTGAGTGCTTATAAAGATGAGACACATAATTTTTTTTTCATCAGACTTGTGAAGAAACGTACTTTCAATCTAGATAATTATTTTAGAACCATCTAATATGAAGTCGTAGCCTTTTCAAAAGAAATCAAAATTAGAATCAATTTAAGTGAAAAACTAAATTATTATAAAAACGAAAAAACAAATTCCCAAGAAAAAATATATAAGAAAATTTCTAAATTTTAGTTCTGTTTCTCTATTGGAGAAGGCTTTTTTGCAGATGCATCCGGTTGCAGAGTTTTATTATCAGAAATTTAAGAACCAAGCAACAGAAAAAGTAAAAGCATCAATAAAAAAATAGGGGCTTGGCAAAACCCCCCAAAATGAGAACAAAAACAAAAATTAAAAATAAAAAAATATATATTTTGAAAGCAGAATTCTAAGGAATTTCGTAAACATGAATATTTTCTAATTTTAAGTTGCTCGTTCTTTCAATACAAATGATTATGCAAAAATGGTCCCGAAGAACCAATTGATTGGTAAAAGTGGAAATACGAATGTAAAATGTCGTAATTTATTTAATTTACCATATACAGGGTGCTCCATCATTAACTATTTTGAGAGGTCATTTCAAACTTCGTTAATATTCGTTAACATTCGAACAAAGTAACTATTAAATTAAGTTTTTTCAAAAAGTGATTTGTATGCCTTTGTTGTTATTGGATTTTCGACAAAAAGCTATTCTTTGTAATAAACGTTTTCCAATCAAAAATGACGCCAATAAAATTGCGTCTCTAAATTCTAAGTGCCTCATAGTTAAATTATTCGAATAAACAACATTTTAAACTTTTATTATTACTTTTGGTTTCTCGGTAAAAGTCATTCTATACAAATGATTTTATTTTTTTAATACAATGGTATTAATACTATCCCAATAATTTTTGAAAAATTAATTTCCAAAAATTTTAATTTAATTTTGTTTCAAAATACTTTTAATAGAAAAAAACAATAAAAAGATAATATCAACATGTTGAGTAAATAGTTATTAAAACAAAACTATAATATCTGTCCTTTATTGCAAATTCTAATATTCACGCAGAAAAAACCTAATCTTAATCCTAGTAACAGAGTATGTATAAATGTTGGTCTAAAAGCCAGAAAAAATTGATTTCCTGTTGTCTAACCACTTTTTATAAATAAATAAAGAAATTTGAAAATTTGCCTTTTCTAAGAAAATAAATTGCTGGGCGTATAGGCTAGTTTAATTTCAATTACGTCATTCTACAATTTGGATAAAGCAAACATTTTTACAAAAACAACATTATTTCGAAAATTGACTATGTAATAAAGAAGTTTAAAAATTTGCCTTTTCAAAAAAGAAAACTACGCGTATAAGCTTGTTTAATTTTAATTATATCATATTTAAAAATCATTACAAAAAATTACTTTTTCTCAAAAATCGTTAAATATGAGACTATATTATATGCTAGTTTAATTTTAAGCAAACATTTTTGCAAAGGGTAAACTTTCCTCTCGAAAATCGAAAATAACGAAGTATGAAAAATTCTCTTTTCAAAAAAGTTAAATATGGCGAATATTGGCCAAAATTTGAATAGTAAATAAAGAAGTTTGAAAAATTGCCACTTCAATTGTTTAATTTTATTTACGATATATTGCATTTGGAACCAAGCAAAAATGTTTACAAGGAAAGACATTTTCTTGAAAACAAAAATAAATATTTCTCGAACATCAAATAATAACGACATTTTAAGAATTACCCTTTCAAAAAAGTTAACTATGAGAAAGAAATAATAAAATCTACTAATAAAGAAGCCTCTCATTTATCAACTAAAATTCTACACGCGCTGTAATAAGAGAAAACTATGTGTTTTTTAGGTTTCTATTTCTTTATTCGCTAGATACAGTTGGATTGAAGATGTTAAACAATATTTTCAAAAATGTACTAAGTAAGCAGTCAGAAACGTATCATCAATAATCGAGAATTTCAATATTCGACAGATCAGACGTGGAGTCAAAAATGCAAAGGAATTAATATTAACTAAATAATATATTTCTTAATTTGTATTTTTCTGAAAAATCACACGCAAGGCCTTTCTGAGACACACTTTCAATACAAATCGTTGTGGAATAGACGACCAATATAAAAAAAGTCAGGTTTGAAAAGAAAATTGATTAAACCGAAATAAAAACCACAATTTATGCGGAAAACTAATTCAATTGGGACGTGGAAATATAAAACTTAAAAAAAAATGTGCGAGCAAATCAGCTAATTTTTGAAGTTCGAGAAGGCCTCTTCGCTAAATGTATTTGGTTCGTTAACCTTCAAAAATTTAAGAACAAAGAGATAAAGAGCGTATTATTAATAATCCTAAATTTTAAGGTTCGGCAGATCAGAAGTGGGATTTAAAATTGGCGATGTGATTACGATTCTAAAACCATAGCAATCAGAGGGTTTGGATATACCAAGCACCTCTATTTTTTGGTTAATTGATATCTTAAAATAATTCTCTAATGACGAAATACGCAAGTACATTATCCAAACTGCGATAATTATTGCTTCAAAAACAAGCGATCGAACTCTCTCCAAAATCCGAAAATGTTCTGTGAGAAACCCACAAACGTCATCGGCACGTGATATATCAAACGCAAAAGCCGACTTTCAATAAATATCTTGGACAAGGGTTGACGGTGTTGCTTTAATAAAATCCTCCACCCTTTCACCCCTGTCAAAAAAAAAAGGAAACGGATTGAGCAATTTCTGGAAATAAGCCGTCGCTAATATGATTGTGACGTGTGAAGTCTGAAGTATATTTTGATCGAATTAGGTCTATATTGAACGTATAAACAATACGTTGGAGTTTGGAAGTTCCTTATTTGATTCCTTAAGGGCTTATCCCGAAGCGGTAATAATTTTTGGACGTAAGGCAACAACAAGAAAATGAAGATTGAGCTAAATCGC
>MU191371.1:0-22221 GCA_016904865.1 Pissodes strobi
GTATCGGTAACTTCCTTTGCTGATGATACTTCCATTGTGGCTTCAGGTTCATGCAGGGAACTGTTGAAATGTAAAGTAGATGATGCAATTTCTAGACTGTATAGTTGGTTTGCAAGTAGCTGTATATATTTTAATTTGGATAAAACACAGTGTATTAGATTTCACACAATCCAATGGAACTGCAATGAACTAAAATTGGAAATTAATGATGTTAATATTAATAATGTTGAACCTGTAAAGTTTCTTGGCATATATTTGGATTCCTGTCTGGATTGGAGAAAGCACTGTGATTATGTGATATCAAAACTAAACTCATCTTAATAGGCACTATTGAACTTAAGAAATATACTAACACAGAAGCATTTAATTATGATGTATCATGCACAGGTTAATTCTATACTTAGATATGGTGTGTCCTGTTGGAGAAATGCAAGGAAATCAAAGGTCGTGTTCATTAAGCAAGAAATAATAGTCAGGTGTATAGAGGGTGTCAATCATAGATCATGTAGGGATCTTTTAAAAAAAATTAATATCATAACACTTGCTGGTCTGTAGATATTTGAAACATGTCTGTATATTTTTAAAAATAAGGATAACTACTCAGTTACATTCATTTAGCACCCGAATTGCTCAAGATTTCTATGTACCACCCTATAAAACCCAGATAGATAACGTATAGGTCCCCAAATGTAATTGGCAGCCATTGTCTGCTACACATTGTTAATGTATAAATAGGTTTAAGGGCCTGCTAAAAGATTTTTTGATATCGAAATGCATTTGTTCCATTGAAAAATATAAGGTGCTGGAATGGCAGACCTGCTTCTTGCGGGTTGATTTTGCTTATCCTGTTGTATTTAGTTTTAATGCCTTATTTATTCATAGGATTACGGCTGTATGTTTGAATGTAGAAATAATTAACGGGTCTTCACCCAATAAGGTTTATTAAATGTTGATTTGTTTTGCGTCCAAGCTTTCGGTCAGTATATCGTGACCTTCGTCAGGGACTTTGGCATTTTATGTATTATTGTGGGTAGTGTATATGCTGTTTTTATATTCAGGTGTCATGGAAGAACGCTCCCTGCAAATGACACCTTTTGTATGTACACATATGTATGTTTATGGTATATGCAATAAATATTTTCTTTCTTTCTTTCTATGTAGTTCTATAAGTTATTCTAATATTTTACCAATTTTTTACAATATTTTTTAAAATGTTATAATTGCCAAAATTGAGTTCAACTAGTTTTGATTCCCTGACGGAGGTCACGATATACTGACCGAAAGCTTGGACGCAAAACAAATCATCATTTAATAAACCTTATTGGCTGAAGACCCGTTAATTATTTCTACATTTAAGGCCTTAGTTATAGATGTTTTAGGTTTCTTTTTTCTTTGCATTCACCACTCCTATACAATTTTATATTGTCAAAAGGACCATGTAATAATATATAAATAAATAATCAGGATGAAATATACAAGATTGTGATGCTGTCAGTATATTGGCTGGTATACTATGTACGTTGAAATCTAGATACTTATGCTGATGTGACTAATAGACTAATCCATTTGTCAAATGTGCATCTTACCAATCTAGTATTTTGTAGAATGGCATCATCTTGCCAAAAGTACCTAAACTTCCCATCAGCTAGAGCCTTTCTATTGTCATTAAACAGTAAATATTAACTTGGCACACTTTTAGAATTTTGCAATTATTTTTTATGTGACGTGTATTAGACAGTTTAGAAGTGTTTTGTGACACGTTACATATTGCACAAATCACTTTTGATGCCAAAAATTGAAAAAAAAACAAACACAATTAAGGATGTCTAGTAATACATTTTAACGCAAAAACTCTCCCAATTTTATGTTAATGATGAAAATTTACTTACAATGTTGTCACACTTGACTAATATTCTTGATTTTCAAGTAGGTCAGGTGCATGTTAAAAAAATAGAATACCAACTTGGCAAACTAACTAAACAAGCGCGCTATGTGCACTTATCTTTATGCCAACCACAGGTAACCCAAAATAACCAACACTAACCCAAACTAATCAACACTTACCCAAACTAACCAAGACCAACCAAAACTAACCTTAATTAACCAAAGTAAAGAGACAAGTGCACTTGTCTCTTCACTATCCCAAACTAAGCAAAACCAACCCAGATTAACCAAAAGATAACAAACCCTAACCCATATTAACCCTAATTAACCAAAGTAGTGTAATAGGTTTAAGGGCCAGCTAAAAGAATTTTTGATATCAAAATGCAACTGTTCCATTGAAGAGTACCTATATGATGCTGGAACCATAGATGTGCTTCTTGTGGGTTGCTTATGCTTATCCTGTGTTTCATTTAGTTGTAAGGCCTTAGTTATAGATTTGTAGCTTTAGGTTTCTTTTTTCCTTGCATTGACTACTCCTATACAGTTTTTTTATATTGTCAAAAAGGCACATGTAAGGTTTGTTCCAACCGACTAGGAAACCGTACGAGGGACCATTATTTCTAGTTGGCAATTTCATTTTTGAAGGTGATAAATAACCTGTCATGTTGACAAATGAATTATGCTACTGGAAATAATCGTCCTATGTACGGTTTTCATGGTTAGTTGGAACAGACCTATAATAATAAATAATTAGGATGAAATATACAATATTCTGATGCTGTCAGTATATTGGCTGGTAACCTTACTATGTAAGTTGAATATTGAAATTTGGATACTTATGTTGATGTGACTAATAGACTAATCTATTTGTCAAATGTGCAACTTACCATTCTAATATTTTGCGGAATGGCATCGTCTCGCCAAAAGTACCTAAATTTCCCATCGGCTAGAGCTTTTCTATCGTCATTATAAATCCAAGTTGTGCAATTCAAAGTGGCCCCCAAAACGATAGGACCATCGCAGTCTATTTTCAATTGAAAAGCAACACCTAAAGAGGATTACGTAAGTTTAAGTTAGATTTACCAAGAATGCTACAAGCCCATACATACCACAATTAAGAAATGTGATTAGGAAAATTAAAACAGCAAAAATTCGTGAAAACATAGTACAATGAAAATATTTGGACTACAAAAAAAAACATTAGATAAACGTCAAACCGTCACTGTCATATTCTGACATTTGGCGATTTTTAGGATTGAATAACTACGCCGGAGCCGCTCCGCGCCGCGCCGAGCGGAGCATCGGGAAGAATGAATCAGAGCAACGATGATTTCCGAACGAAATCCATCGATTTAAATAACTACTTTGTACTTTGTACTTAAGATATAAATTCTCTTAAATAAGTGTTCAACACAGTTCAAACGATCGGAAAGCCTTTTTAGTGCATAACTGCATAAAGTTATGTCTAATTCACTCTAATTTCACGTAACAGAGATTCGCGCCTAGCTAGACGAATTTTGAGCCTTCACGCAAGCGTACGTGTTAATTCTTATATTTTTCAAAATTGCTTTTTCTTGATTTTGAACATTGCTTTGGGTTAGTTTTATTGCGCCCCCGAGCGAAGGCCCATGCGTCAAGTGAAATATTAGATCGACAACACTGAACTGCTGCCAAATGCGCGGTTCGAAGGTTGAAAATTTCGTGCAGATAGATGAGACAACGCAGGTGGCGTTGGAGGAGAGTGTAACGGAGTACAGGTTAGTAACAGTCAGTTCAAGGCTCTTTTCTCGCGTCCACTTATGTTCAAACCACTTTTTAAACCAAGTTGAAAATATTTATTCGATGACGTCATCAGTATTGACCGCAAGAATAAAAATATTTTAAACCAGAAACAGAGTGCCAAAAATTACAAATTACAATCTTTCATGAATTCATGTTGTGTCAGAAATTCATCTAATTTTCATTTACCATACAAAATTAATGAAATTTTGGCTTTTATTAATCGGCCTTCAGTAGCGAAGCCAATCCTGTTATGGTGGCTGAGAAGCAACGAAGATCATGTGCCCTTTTTATATTCGCTGTTTCAAGAAGAGCACATCAGACCCGATGCCACAATATTTAGAATACGATTTTTTGGCCTATTCCAGATGAGCAGATCAACATTTCAAAATTTGCTAACGAAAACTGAAGGACGTCTAATTTCTCCTTAGGTTGGGGTGAGATGCCCATTTCACAAGAAAAGAAAATTTATTGACCCTGTGGTGGCTTGGAAAAGGTGAAGCGCTTATTTTATCAGCATGCTCACAAATAATACCTTGCTGATGGTATCTTATGGGGGTCTCCACTTTCATCTAGTGTCATCTACTACGATGTATCGAAATATAATAGAACTGTCATTGACGTCCATTCCTATGTATTTGAATATACATATGAGTGTTATATAGCCCAAGAAAATCTAACATAAGTATTAATAGCAAAAGGCCTGTTAAACTTCAATCAACGACATTAGCCTCATGCCTCTAATATTCCAATAAGACAAAAACAAATCTTTGTATTCTTTCTTCTTTCTCTCATTCTATTTCTCTCTCTACAGCCCATGTCCTTCGGTTCTAAGTAATTTGAACCAATTTCGTCATGACGTCATTAGTTCATCGCGAGAATGCACGGTTTTTAAACTATTTGAACCAGGTTCAAATAATTTACCCGCAAGACAACAGCTCAAGCATACGTTTTCTAATATTGCCAACTTGCTGGTCGCATGACCCGAGCCGACATAAATTGGGTATAAGCGCTCGTATTTAACGCAATTCAGCCTCAAGCCGCTGTTGACAGGTTTTCAGCACTACACGTTCGTAGATTTTGTACGGAATTCGAATTTGCGTCTCATTTAGTTTTTGGTTGGTCAAGCAAAATGGGCCTGCCAAAAACTGGCAGATGGCGGAAAATAACGTCTTCATTAAAGGGATAGACATCGTTTTGGAAAACCTATTACGCTCTTTTTGTCTTTCTAATGGGCGCAAACCTTCACTCCAGACTCCATCATAGAAGAAACTCGGAGTGAATGATCTCAAATCGAAATAAAAAAATTAATTTTAAGAACTTAGATATTGAATGAAATGAAGTATGTCAATGCGTAGGCTAAAACGAGTTGTCGCCGCGCGTATAAATTAGGCTCTAGTTCAAATGCCGGAGAGGAGAGAGCGGGTTAATTTATTTAAGGCGCCACGGGCTTTTAAAATGCAAAAGCGAGAACTACCCCAAAGTTGAACTATGGTACTCGTTTCAGCTTAAGCTTTGCGACAAAATAAATGAATACCAAAAATTCGTTATTTATTTCTATCAGGAAAATCGATCAATAAAACAGCAAAAATAAATTAGAAAATTAGATATAGATATAAATATAGATATATTTAATATCATCCGACAATTTATCAGTAACAATAACGGAAAAATAATTACCCAGAAATTAATCAAAAATCAAAGTACCCCAAATTAACGGAAAACTGAAGTCGATGAGAATTTAGAGAATAATACTCCAAAATCAATCAAAAATTACTAAAGAAAGAGATAAACAAATATTCAAAATTTAATCAAAAATAATCAAGAACGTTTCAATTATTAAGCGCTAATGATAAAAAAAAACCAGATATTTACGGAAGCGGCCTGTCCCGTTGGAGGCTCGCTTAAGTTCTAATTAAATAAAACAGTGGAATAAACACACAAGGATTGATTTTATTACCCAACAATAAAATATCACAGCTGGTCAGGAGGAAGAAAATAAAATTAAGTTGAAGACAATTTCAGTAGTCAATTCTTATGGTTACTGTACTCTTAAAAAGGTAGGCTTTATTCGGTAAAAATAATCCACACGCTTGCTTTAAACAAATTCCGAAATATTTACCTGTAATTGATGACAATCGCTTAAAGCATTAATAAAAAGACGTCAGTAATATGTGTTGAAAGTCAGACACCTCGAATAACTTCTCGTTATAGGTAAGTTCAATTAGCCCAAGTAATCACCTAATTAAAGACTAATTCACGGTTATCGATTCATGATCCGTCATATATACCGTATATCTAACTAACTGTGGCTATTCAGTTCAGTTGAGTTGATAACTGCCGCAAAGGCAATACATAAATAAACTAGTTAGTTAGCGAGAGCGGGCATGAAAAGGGAGCCCCAGACGGAATCGGCTGTTGTGTCAAAAGGATGGCGGACGCTGCTGTGGCGTACGGAAAGTTGTTTCACCATTTGAACAGTTCGTCCCGAGAGGTTTATACAACTGCGTCTCACCTAGACGGCCGAGGTTCGAACCCAGTTGCTATTCTTTATTATTATTTTTAAGATTATGTTTCTAAACAGTATTTTTTTGACAAATGAAATTAAATGTATTAAAAACCTGGTTTAAAATGATTTATTTTTTAAGAGATATTTGAGTTTAATATTATCATTAGTTGCCAAATATTATTTTGTTAAGGCTAACTTAATACACCTACTTGACATGAATTTCTTTTGCTATTTTTGTATTAAAACTTAAAGGCTACACCTACACTTTATTTTTCGTCATATCCGCTATATTTGCGTCATTACCGTTATCAAAATTTTTCTGCTACTGCTTTAAAATTACTAAAACAGAGTTTTATCCACAATACCGAAACAGAATATTTGCACTCGACGCGCGTTTCGCTAACCATGTTAGCATCATCAGGAGATTATTAAAACTGAGTTTTAATCATCTGCTGATGATGCTAACATGGTTGGCGAAACGCCCGTCGAGTGCAAATATTCTGTTTCGGTATTGTGGATAAAACTCTGTTTTAGTGCATGTTCCAAACCCCAACGTAGTACTTTAATATTAAAAATAAATCAAATTACACTTGACCAAGTACTATATGAAACTTAAATTGAAATAGTTAATCTATTTACGTACTTTTGTTTGTTTTTGATTAGTTTTTATTTTTACAAAATTTAATTTCCAAATTTGACCTTTTATGAAGAACGAAGCGGGTGCGTTTGCATCGGAAGATATCAAGCCCAATTTCTCCTGCTCTCCCATTTCCCAACTGCACCACTGCTGTTGCTGGTGTTTGAAACTGTAGGTATAGCAGTGGCGGCTATTCAGCGGAAGTAGGGGAAGTGCCACTTCCTCAAGAAAATGTAATTTAAAGAAATACAATTAATTCATTCATCAGTAAAATAATATATTTTAAGATTCAATGATAAAATGTTCTTAGTTTAGGAATAATCTGTTTCCCGTTACCCCTCTAATAACTAATAATTCAATTATTTTCAAATATTAAAATCAAAGCTTCATAAAACAAGAACAAGAATCTCGCCACCTGCACATTGCCCGTTAACTCCACTATCGAATAGAACAGAGGTGAACCCACATGAAAATGTCTATTTCTTTTCGCGTACGCGCCGATAGCAGTGGCAATTTCATTATCATTTGTGTAGACCTTTATGGAAGAGGTATCGCTCGAGAGCCGTCGAGTCATCAAAAGTATAAGCGCAACTAGTTGGTTGCCATGACAACGATGACGTCGTAATGGTCGTACATTTGTTTGGTTTGCAATGATTGGAAGAGCTGGCGTGTAGCACTTCCATTCTCAGATCAACGCGAAAGCACGTTGTTTCGTTTATTGCGAGTTTATTAGGGAACATTCCTCCGTGAATTCTTGGAATTATTTTTTATTTACATTCAACGGTTGATCCATTACAGTATTATACAAGATATATATTCTAGTTTTAGTGTGTTATTCGTAGACATTTGTATTAGCAACAAAATGGTTTGTTGCTAATACAATATGAATATATTTTATTTTTTGATGATTTACCTAAAAAATACCGGTAATAACTATTAACAAATTTTGGCAGTTTGGGCGTGGACCCCAAGGCGCTGTTCCCTCTGTCGATGTCGGAAGCTCTTCCCCACGTTTCAAAGCCGCGAGCCGCCACTGAGGTATAGTGCAATCTTGTAGCCACAAGAATATGTTATTTATTCTTGTGTTGTGGCGATGATATCCAAGCTACACGGATACTTAAAATGTATCCAACTTGATGCATTAAGTATCGAATATTTAACGTGTCTCTCGATCCCTCTTTTACTGATGCTGACTTGGATACTGTCTATGATTTATTGAATTAAAATTATATATTAATTTCGTAACACTACACATAACAAATATATACGATGATGATTTTTTAATTATAGAGTATTCAAAAATTTCCCTTTAGGGCATTGTTTTACCTGCGTGGTACAAAATTCCACAAGAGTCTAGCGACCCGACCAAATTTTCGATACTACATAGGTGGCCTTGCGTGGAATGTATTCGCAAAGAAGGGCGATTCTTTGTGAATGTATTCCCGGAAACACATGCAAGCTACTGTATATCCACTATAATACGGCTTTTGTTAAATATATCCTGATTTTTAGTTAAATAAAGCAAAATCTTTCGTAAAAAGTGCATCCAAAGTACGGGCACGTATTACAATAAGTAATATCACTTTTCGCATGACCCTCCGCTCGCTACGGGGGCCCAAGAAAAGGAAACTAACTAACCCAAGACATACCCAAAATCAAGAAAAAAATTGTTAAAAAAAAATAAGAAAAGCAACGCGGTTTGAACCCGAGCCGCCACCGACGATAGGTGCCGCTGCCGAGTTAGGACCTAACTACAGTGGCTTTATACAGGACAGCATATACTTATATATATGCAGGACAGTGACGACAATGTTTCGTCAACGCGCTGATTGGCTGCGCCATTTTGGAGCAAATTTAGTTTGTTTTCATATGTGACTGTGGATAAGTTCTTGTGATTTATAGCGATTTTATGCGTTTTTCTAGTGACTTTTTTGCTGACTATTAAACCTGTGTGTGTAGTTTCGGTATATCCAATTAGACATTAAAGTTATGTTACGTTTTAAAGCGTAGTTTTGCTGCTTTCGTAAGTACCAAGGTAGGTAAACAAGTGGTATTTTAAAGTAGATTATCTATAAGATTTAGTCAGACGTAGGCTTTTACATGCCCTGCAGGCCTTCTACAGGCCCACCAATACATTATTATCCTATATGTAGTGATTTAAAAAAATCGTGGGCATGTAAAATTGAAGGGTGATTGTTTCACGAGTATTTTTTGTCACACCAAAGACTGTTGTTATATTCTACTCTTTGTATTTATAAGAATGTAGTATATTGCAGCTGCATGCCTTTTTTGATATAAAATGTTATATTAGGCTTTTCTTTACCAGCTGAATATTGTATTGTTCTACTTTGAAACACTTAGTTACAGTATAAGTAAACAAGTTGTCAGTGTCGATAACTTTGTGATCACGATCACAGTCCAAATGTACTTCAGTCCCTTAGGATTAAATTAACCATTTTAGTCCTGGAAGTACAAAAAATACTTTAACATTTATAACATTCCATGTTTAACATCATATACGTAGTTACTGTTATGTAGTTAGTAGGGCCTGGTTGTAAAATAGAGGCTTGCTTAAACTCAGCTTATTTGAACTACGACTGGTGGTTGAACTCCTTAATACATTGCTGTCAAATTAGATCATTTATCTGCAATGTATTTTAAATGGGATTCTTCAACCACCAGTTTTGGTTTAGATGACTCGAGCTTGGACAGCATCGTACAACACAGTCTAAGTAACATGTTCGTCAAATGTCATGCCTCAATTTGCATAATTAAGTGATGTGTACATTACAATGTAGTAACAGATTATCTTTTCTTTCAGGTTCATTTTGCACCAGGCATGTGGGAGGAAAAAAGATGAGATAAGAAGTTAAAGCCAAATGCTATCCCAACCATATTTTCCATTTCCAAAACCAACGTGGAAAGAAAGGCTTCAAAGCATGAATTTGCCTTGAAATCTCATCAGATTCCATATCGAGGCTTTTTTCCGAGCAAACTGAGGAGTCAAGAATGGATTGGAATGCATGATTTATTTTTTTGGTAGAAATGGAAAATTGATAGTACAGTTATCACAGAACCTTGTCATAATATGAGTCAAAAAATAATTAGTAGATATGTAGTATTTAAAAAAATTAGTTAACAAGAGAAAAAGTAAAGTAGTGCAAAAATATGC
This sequence comes from Pissodes strobi, assembly GCA_016904865.1. Classification (NCBI taxonomy): domain Eukaryota; kingdom Metazoa; phylum Arthropoda; class Insecta; order Coleoptera; family Curculionidae; genus Pissodes; species Pissodes strobi. The sequence continues at coordinate 9,982 of MU191371.1, forward strand.
TAGTAAATCGTTGAAAAAAACTATTTGTATTAAAAATTTCAATTCAAGAAACTACAGTTTTTTCCATGTTTAAGGTTCTTTATTTAGCTTTTGTTAATAACCGGAGGTGTATTCCTGTTTTGTATTGTTTTAAATATATTAGGTAATATATGCATATTTTATTTAAGATTTTGTTTATTGTTGCCGTTTAGCTTAAAGCTTTATCGACAAGAAAGAAGAGATCGAAGTAAGTTAATCAAACAACATTGAGTAAAATTAATATATTTATTTTAGATCAAATACAGGTTTGTCAAATAGTGTACCTACTTTATTTCCTAACACTACATGAAATGAACTTCTGTTCGTAGTCAACATCCATAAAAATCATAATGAATTTTTCATTATTCAGGATCGATTTTTTGATAGCATCCTTATTAAATCTGATTTTTTCTCTCTGGTCAAAGCTGAAAATTGAAATAAGCTTTTATATTCTTTGTGTAAATAAGATGTTTTTAACATGAACAAGTCTTAATCTAGACATGATTTTATGGCAGCAGCTTTATTTTTAAACTGATCAATTCTGTTGAAAATTTAGAATTCCATGTGATGGAAGATGGAAGCATTGTTTAGACAATGACGGAGGTATACATCATGCCATCTTGTTTAAATATTATGCTTTGCTTGTCCATATACCTATTTGCTCTAAAGAAAAGTGCCCTTTCTTGCATCAACTGCTGTATACACTGGGTACTTGCTTCGCTGCTTCATATTATATATTGTTCCTTTCAAAACATTTTTTTGGGAAGGTTCCTAATTCAAATATGGACCTAAAAATTACATTTATTATTTATAACATCACCTTGCTGAAAGATACCACAAATCATGGAGAAATTACTAAAATTTCATGCCGTGAACACAGACGACCATTCTGATTATCACATTAAAACGTTATTATTAATAAAAAACAAATATTTATATATATTTACGTACCAATCTGTCACCAGCTGTCACAATCTTGAGTCATTATAACCCAAAGACGAAGAAAGAAGATGGACCCGTAACACGCATATTCGGCAATGATATGCGTGTGAGGTCTAAAATCGATCGGCCGCCATACCATGGTGACAAGAATTTTTGGTGACACTTAGCAAATTTTATGTTATTCTGACTAATATTTCTATTTAGTTTATAAATAATTTGGTAATTCAGCATGGTGGGTTGTTCAGCGTATGGCTGCGAAAGCCGAAACGAGAAAAAAGTGACTGGAATTACATTTCACAGGTAAAAATCGATATTTAACTTTGGTTATGTAGTTACAGAAATGTAAAATTTTTCCATTTAATAGTAAAAATAAGTAAAATGCTTCCAATATGCACCGTGTCATAGCCAAAGCAAACCAGTTTTATTAATTCCAAGTATTATTTTCATTTCCCGACATTATAATAAATGTTTGAAGTCATAAATTATGCTTATCAGATTAGTTTGGGTCAGTGGCGTAGTTAGGTATAATCTGTGATTCTGTGCTATATAGTTAAAAATGCATCTTGTTCTAGATTTCCAATGCAGGATCCCAACAGACTTGCACTGTGGATCAAAAATATGCATAGGGCAGATTGGGTGCCCACAAAAAATGACAAGCTTTGTTCCAATGATTTTGAAAAGTCTTGCTTTTATAAAATTGAAACAAGAACCTGCCTCCATGATGGTGTAATACCAATTATTTTCGAGGCACTACCCAAATATTTACAAGAAAGGGCAAAGCCAAAGCGAGTAAGTATTTGTTGTTGGGTTTGGAAATCAAATCATCTTTAATTCAATATTCATATAAAGTTTTTACATACGTCAAAAGAAAAGTTGCTACAAAACAAAACATGGACCAATATTATAAAGCTGGATTTATAGATTGACATAACATGAGCATAAGAAGTTAAACATTCAAATTTAAGTCAGGCAAAGTATAGATCGACATAACATAAGCTTGACTTAAGAAGTTCACCAACTTTTAACTTCTTATGTGATGTACTTATGTTTGACCAATGAGAACACAGAATTATAGTTGTATTTACCTTTTGAGAGAATGATATGTGATATTCAATAAAGTTTGCTGTTTTGGCTTTTTGTATGCTTTTTATTTTTGAGAATGATAAGGATTTATAAATTAATATTAATATGCATAAGGTTCTATAGTATACTTCTTTGGAAAATTTAAAGAAAATAATAAAATTTGTAAGGTTATTATTTTCGCTTTACAGCTCAGATGCACCATATCACAAGCTTGTTTATTTATAAACAGACCATTTATTGGAATGTGCTTATGCTATGCTATGCTATGCTTATGTTATGTAAATCTGTAAATCCAGTTTAAAACAAGGCATTGTCTGAACAACACACCCATAAGATAATGGTCTCTGGATTAAAACTTAACTATCATTTATAATTATTAGGACATTTAAAATTTTACAGGGAGACCAAACTAGCACACTAATATGTATTAAAATCAATTTACACTATTTTAAGTCTTCTATTATGGCCCATGTGCTTAATGAAATATTTTACTTCCAGAAAGTACTTAAAATTGTATTTTTTTTTGTTTTAGGGTACAAAAAGATCTAGGCAAGAAATGGAAAGTTCTCCCGTAAATTTTGTTGAGCCAATCGCTGGCCCCTCCGGAGTAAGCCAACATGAAAATCTGGATGACACTCCATGAAAGAAAAAGTTGAGAAGGCAATTATTTTGTGAAGTGATGAGAAACAAAATAAAAACCAAAAAGAAAGTTGGGTGCTTAAAACAGGCAATCAAAGAGTTAACAAAAAAAAATCTTATTTCTGTAGAAGAGTCAAATTTACTCAGCAACCTTCCTGAGATTAGTCAAGAGCTATTTAAACGTAAGCAGATAAAGGTAAAATATTCACCTGCATTAAGAAAATTTGCAATTACATTATGTTTTTTCTCCCCAAGAGCTTACGATTATGTTCGAAATATATTTGAAGCTTGCCTTCCTCACAGATCTACAATTGGAAAGTGGTTCAAAACTGTAAATGCCGATCCTGGTTTTACTCAGGAATCCTTTGATATGTTAACAATTGTGATTTTAAAATAATAATAATGTAATATAATAATCATTACTGTGACTATTTAATACATTTTAAAAATGGATAATATAATAAATAAGCTTGTACATAATATATTGTTTAATTTATCACGAAAAAAGTGAAGATATTGTGAGGATTGGAGGTGAGTAATTAACATTATTCCTCTAATCCGTCGGAAAATGTTCCTCGGCTGCCATACAGATTAACAAAATTCATAGCCAATCTGTTTCTAATTCAAGCATATCTATGAATAAATAACTAACCTTGAAAATCAATATACTGTGGCTATTTAGTTCAAATAACTTAAATGCGTTATCGACTTTATAGATTTTTGACATTATTTATATGAAGTATACCTAAATTACAAAATTTTCTATGTATTGCTCACATATAAGCGACATTTTAGTTAACATTTTAATACATGTGAGCATTTCCTCGATTTTTGACAAAAACCTAGTCTTTAGAAACAAACAATATTAATAGTACCTATTTAGTTGGTATACTTAAGATTAGAATTAATTAGTCTCCTACTTTTGTGTAAATTTATTAGTTTTCATGCTGTACAATAATGTCAAGTGTGTGTGAGAATTCTACGAATTTGAGTAATCAACCCTCCTGGGATAATAGTACCAGGCTAGTAATTTATCACGTGTTTTTAAGATATTTAGACTTTTATGATGTAAGGATATTATGTTACTGTTTAGAAATAGGAAAAGAGGGCCTGTCAAGGGTTTGTGTGGGGATTATTATTCTGTTACCCGTTCTTCGTATCGGTCGAATTGCTGTACTAAGGAGAACAATACGGCTGCCCAAAGTTAAAACGAAGTAACTGACATTTTTTTCAAAACTGAGTTATATCCACAGGAGAACTTGCTGTGTTTTTCCGCACATTTTGATATGAGACCGAACCAAATCGGTGAATAAATAACGAAGTTATGATACAGACATGCTAAAAGCAGTAACTGCACACATACCCACGCTTTTCCAAAATTAAAACACCGTAACTCCACAATGCAAAAAAGAAAGGCAGTAACTGCGCAGCAGTTAATGTCTTTTTATTTGTGATTTTCAATTACCTACTGTGTTCTTGCTTTTTGTTTTTTGATTATTTTGGTTCTGTATAAAACGAAGTAACTACAATTTGCTGGATAAAAACTAAGTAACTACATCGCAGTTACTGCGTTTTAATGTTGTGAGATGCAGTTGCTTTGTTTTTGTCCAGCAAAATGTAGTTACTTCGTTTTATACGGAAACAAAATAATCAAAAAACAAAAAGTAAGAACACAGTAATTGACAATCACAATAAAAGACTGGTTGTTCTATGTTTAAATAAATGCTTTTCTTAATTCTACTTTCATTGATCCAAATAAATTGTTCTCCCACTTTCATCATTACGCCATATCCTACATAATGTTTTTGATATTAACTTGGATAATGATGTAATTTAAGAAAAAGTATTAAAAGTAATTTATTTCACGTGAAAATAATAGTAATAATATTGCCTTCGTTTTAATAAAAAAAAAATATAATAATGCTAGTGATGTTGTTTGGTTATTTCAAAGAATATATTTGATGGGTTAACTAACTTTAAATAATTAAATCAAAGAAAGTGTAGTTGATTTGTTTTGATGTGTAATATCATTTGATATGTCTTCCAAAAACATAAGAAAAAACAAAGTAATTGACGTCTTACTTCGATTTATCAAAATTATCAAACCATACTATACTAAAAACACGCTTCTCCCCCTTCTTCTATGAAATTTAAATCCTTACCGCTCCCAGAAGCATTTATTTTGATCCGCTGCACAAATATGTCAAAAGCAAAAGTTCATGTTTCTCCGTTCACATATAAATGCACTTACTTTGTTTTAACTTTGGACAGCCGAATAGATCCTATACCGAGTTACGGAGTGTTTTATTTAATTAGACTGAGAAAATAAAGGTGTAGTTCACATACATATTAAACATTCAGTTTTAAATTATACCGTGGTTTGATAATAAAATATTTCTAATAAGTAAAAGCTAATTTCTGGTGCTACGCCACTGTAGGATTTTGCGTGGTGACAAAACGCCTCACTGTCAGCTGTCGTGTTATCCGTCCTCTTTTTATTTCCCTTGTCTATGTTATAACCCATTGATTATAACCCCACTTACATTGTCCATTCAGCTGATAAGTGTCTAGTTTCGGTTGAGTTTCTGTCCCTTTCTGTACTACGCTCAAAAAGAGTCGGAAACGTGTTCCTTGCCGCTTATACATGCGGGATTTTCAAATGCTAGTATAATACTTTCAATTATTTTGCTAGATAATTTCTTGAAAATTATTAAATTTTTGTTAGGTAAGGGTCCGGTTAACATATTCCTACCATTATAATACTTTAGTCGCTTTATTTTGTTAGCTTCTTGCTAAGAAAATGCAAAAAACGCGAAACTTCCATATAAGCTTTAAGAAAATTTGCTCCAAAATGGCGGTCCTGATCTATTGCATATACTTAAAAAGAAATATACTGCTAAACCGTCATTTGGACAATGAGTGGAAAATGAAGTCAACACTAAAAGAGGGGAATATCAATTTTGCATAAGTCTATCTTTGTCATTCAGGAAGTTGTTTGTGCGCACGCTCTGTACGGAACGTTCTTATTGGTCCGTTTGTCGCGCATTAAACTGGCCGACCCCGACCACGGCCACCTATACAAGGCCATGAAGCAGCAAATCTTGCCCTTCTACTACCTAGTGCTTCCCTTTAATCTTAAAATAAGACAATATGGTAAAACTGGACACAAGTTTATTAATTATAAAAATAAATATGAGAAATATAGACATGAAATAAAAATCATATCAAAGATAGGGATAAACTAAAGTTACGAGTAGTAGATGAACGGAATATCTGAATAACATAATTGCTTTGTATTATGCTTGTTGGCTTATAATTTCCATTTTTGATAATATGTATGTATTAATAATATAGACTATGTGATTAGTTAATAACAAATGTGATTACAGTTAAATGAAATATGTAGCCCAAGATCAAAGCAGTTGCAAAAGGCAGTATTTTACGTATAAGTATTCAAGTAGATTTCTCAGAGTAAAACGAGTCACAAAAAATAAAAGGTATATATAGTGTATGGTTTATTTAGTTAGTTCACCTATTCAGTACGTACTCAAGCATAATCTTTTTAAGTAGCAATAACAGAATACATGATAAAATAAATGATTAATTAGCTTAATTCATGTTAAGTAAAACAAATATCACATATAAAAATACAAAAAGCAGTGATTTTTCTATGTTGTATAAGTACTGTGAATAAAATGCAAAGCAGTTGTATGAACCAATAAGTATTGCAACAATAAAAGCAAACTGAAGGTTTTGAAGCAGCTCAATTTTACTAGCTGTTCTAGACAGACACTGTTGAATTCTAATCTTCATGCAAGCCATTTTAGTAAAAATACAAGTGCTTATCTAGTTAGTTCGTCACATGAACAAGATATACGGCTTTCCAAAGAAACGGGATGCCGCTTGTGCTTGGAGGGCAAAGAAACAATGGAGCATGTTTTATGCTATCTGGCAATGGAAAAAACTAGACAAACTCTCCACCCCCAGACAGCTATTCGATTACATGAAAGGGATTAAGTCTCTGGCCTAGTGGAATCTACAGATGTGAGCCACAACAGACCAAGGGTTGCCCAAATACACATACAATTACAAAATACAATAGTTACTAAAGTTACAGTTCTATAGTTGATGTTATATCATCTTCATTTTTATTGCCAATCAAAAATATTTTGGCTTCATGAAGCACTTTATCTAAAGTACTTAATATACTCAACCCGCACGTACTGATAGTTTTATATCAGACTTGTCCGAACACAATGTTTTTTTAATGAACAAATTTCCCACAAACACTTCAAGTCTTCTGACCTGACAGAAACACAGACATTTGCACACTTGGGTACCCTTCAGCTGGTTCATTTAAATAGAAAAAGGACAAGTTGCCTTTTCCTTTCAACTATCCATCCTCGAGTTCATTAATCTTGATATCAGCTTCATGTAGCGCAGTAAAAGATATGGCTTCATTTCGTTGTAAGTAGTTGCTCTATCCAAACTTTCAGCAATAGCCCCTTTCCATTTCTCAACATTCAATCTGATCTTTCTGCGTTTAGTGTGGACATTCTCTTCATCATCTTTACTTAAATATGAAGGACATCTAGCTAGCTTACATGGAATCTCCCACAAGAAACCGTTTCGAAATATAATTATAATATCTACACGTTATAAAATAATTGAAAAAACTGACTGAAAAATATTAATGTAAACAAATAAATCGACCATCAATTTGGTTGTCGTATAGGTGGCCGTGCCCCGACCCGTGTTCCGTTTATCGATCCATCTGTGTTTTATTGTGTCATGTGATTCGTATCGTATCTTGTGCACATTAAATTGTAATTTCAATTTAAAACTGTTTTTAGACATTTTTAGAGTCTTTGTGCTTTGAAAATAAACAGCAAATAAGCATATCCGCTTTAAAAAATAACCTCTGCAAGCGGCAATAATTTAAATCCAATAAACTACCGCCAATCAGGGGGATAACTTTATTGGCTGTTGCATATATTTTCAACTAATCACAGAGCGTTTCTAACGATTGCGCAGTATGAACTTACTGAATGACAAAGACCGACTTATGCGAGTTTTAAATAGCTCCGTCTTTTAGTTGTGGCTTCAATTTTTGGTTTGGATTAGCGATATATTAGTTTATATATATATGATCTATTGTCGTCACTGTCCTGTGTAAAGCCACTGTAGACCTAACTAGTGCTGGCAAAAACCGTGAAAAGTTGAAACCGGTTATTCGGTTTTCTTAAAAACCGGTTTCGGATAAAACCGGGTATTCGAATAATAGTGAAAACCGGGTATTCGGATAACCGGTTAACCGGTTAATCGGATAGCCGGTTAATCGGATAACCGGTTAATCGGTTAATACACAGTCATCATAGGCTAATCATAATTTATAATTTGTTCTTAAGCATATTTCCATTAGTTCAGTTTCCCTGCCGATTAGGGCACAATCATTAAATTCTAGTGAACCAAATTTATTCCAGTTTTTGGTCGTTATTGAAATAAACCCCAAAGTAATAATTAAATTAAAAATATTGTTTATTACAAATTACAATCGATATAAATTCTGAGCAGAAAAAATATTACAGTTTTTTAAAACTTAAATAAATATAAAGGTATTCTATTAAAGGTAGATATTATTTTTCAATCGCCCTCTAAAAGCATTTCCAAATATAATCACCGTCCAGTAGGTATGTGGTATGTTACGATTCCAAATACTCAGTTTTTACTTTACTTTCTATCTTTTTTACCATTACTTGAGAACCCGGTGGCCCAGTGCCATGTAACTAGATAACCGAATAATCGATTAACCGGTTAACCGAGAAACCGGTTATTCGGTTAATCGATTAAACGAGAAATCGGGTAATCGGTTAACCGAGTATCCGGTTAACCGGTTTCGGTTTTTTGAAAAACCGCGGATAATCCGAAACCGGTTAACCGACTATCCGAAAAACCGTCTTCGGTTGCCAGCACTAGACCTAACCATCTAGACATCTCGGCCACCACGGCTTATGTTTAGAAACGATTGTATCGCGAAGACATAGCGCGAATGCAATCGCTCGAGTCAACGCTACCTACACTAGATGGCGCTAGAGTCGGTATCGAAAATTACATCGGGTCTCCAGACGCTTTTCGAAATTCCAACTAAACTGAAATTTTATCTCCTGTTGGCAACACTGCAAGTCGTGTTGCTTATTATTAAGTACATTATTATAGGAAATAAAACATTTAAACTAAAAGCAAAAGCCTACTTTCTTCAAGTAGCATCGATAACTTTATTCTTCAAATATTTACTATGACAGTGATTGTTAATACAATTATTGTAGCCATAACTATTCTACGAATAAAGTTATTTGACTTATCGAGCTGAAAGTAATAATTTTTAACACATGAAACATATTGTTATAATGATGGTTTTACTTAATGAAAATAGCTATGAAATATAAATTTTTAATTTTTTTTTTGTGAAAATAAAATTTTGTTGTTGAAGATATATTCCAAAGTAAACAAACTCAACATAAACTATGGAAAAATCATATATATATACATCTATATTTTTATGATACAGGTACCTAAATACATTTTTGTGTACATTAATTGTCTCGAAATAGGTATATAATGAAATCATTGCATGGAAACAAGTCGAATAACATACAAAATTTTAATTAAAACTGTCAATTTAAATATTGTAAGTAAAAATGTAATTGATCTTTTACTTAAACATTGCCACATTCATTAGAAACAAAATTAAATACTTATAGTACTTACATAGAACCTAATTCAGCCATAAAAAATTGTTAATTTACCTTGGTAATTGTTAAAAAAATCATGAACATATTACGTTGTTTTTCTTTTCTAAAAAATAGGGCATGCAAAATAAAAACAATTATATTTTTAAATAGGATGAACTGTTTTTAGTATTTGTAAAGTAAAATGCTATCCATGACCAGTTATGATATTTCTCAAACAATTTAAATGGAAAATAAATAGTAGAATATGGTCTACCACGGTGTAGGTGTGTTCTGTATTGTTGTAGAAGATTCACATTTATCTTACAAATGTTTGCCTTTGTCTCCACCTCTATTTACAATTTTTGGGAAAGTAGAGCCTCTTTGGCTCTGGCTCCAGAGTGTAAACAGCACAAGTGCTAGTTTAGTGACTATAACGAAGCTGAAAGATCTAAAAGAAACTGGAAAACGGTCGACGTTTCGAGGAACAAATCTGCTATCGTTGTCAAGAATGAACCAATTTAAAAATGAAAATGCTTGTGCAAAATGGTCAAGTTTTGAATTGACAAAATGACAATAATTATTATTGTCATATTGTCAAAGTCAATTCAAAACTTGACAATTTTGCATGAGCTTTTTACTGTTACTTGCATTTACTAACCATTTTAATTTTTAGATTTGTTCCTTCTTGATAACGGGGGCAGATTTGTTCCTCGAAACTTCGACTGTTTTCCAGTTTCTTTTCAGCTTCATTATAGGGTCACTAAACTAGCACTTGTGCTGTTTACACCCTGGAGCCAGAGCCGAAGAGGCTCTACTTTCCAAAAAAAGTGTAAATAGAGGTGGAGACCACGGCAAACATTTGTAAGTTCTACTACGGTCAGTTTTTCCACTTGCCTAACTAGCTCTATTTACCCAAAAAATTTATAATTATGTGAAGACCTAACTAAATTGACTAAATCAAAACTCTTGTCAAAAATTATGGTAGGTCACCTACTGGTTTCATAATAACCAGCACATGACTTCACTTTTGAAAAATTTTATGCTTGGCAAGAAATCAATACACTTTTGGTTATGGAATACTGTTTGTGTACAAATTGATTTACTATGAGCTCTATTAGTGGTAGTAAAGTTTGTTGTTTTATATTTGCAGACTGAAGCCACTTCTCACTATGATATGTCTTATGAAAATATATATTGTAATTGGATCGAATAGACTACAATTTGCATCACTAATTACATTAAATTACCTGCGTTTTTTATGACCATCATTTCGTAATAAACATTCTAAAGGACATAAAAACATATTTCAATTGCAGGTACGTCACAGCAAACAATTTCATAATAGTCGAGCAATATTTATACAAATACAAATAAAATTCCAGTTTGTTAAAACTAGAAGTCATATAATATAAACTAAAACTTCACAATATAAACTATGGGTTTCTTGTAAAAAAGGTACTAAAATCAAGATATAACTTTACAGTGAAAAATACAACTAAATAATACTATAGTAAGAAAAACATGTATACAGTATAAATAATCCAAAAATCAAATAAATTAAATTAAAAAAATTAATTCAGAAGTTTGCGTCAGTAGTAAATACATTATTCTCATTATCCCCTGTAACACCCACCTTTTGGTATTCCCCTACCTTTTTTTCAAAGAAATTAGTTTTACCCTCTGTTGAAATTATGTTCATAAAATCAAAGGGATTGGTAACATTGTAGATTTTCTCACAACCAAGTTCCATGAGCAGCCTGTCAGCTACAAATTCGATATACTGACACATAAGGTTGCAGTTCATGCCAATTAGACTGACAGGGAGAGCATCAGACAAAAATTCTTGTTCAATGACAACTGCATCCTTTATAATGCATGTAACTCTTTCCTTGGAAGGCTTCTGATTGAGATGGGAAAACAGTAAACATGCAAAATCACAGTGAAGGCCTTCATCTCGGGAAATAAGTTCATTTGAGAAGGTCAAACCTGGCATAAGACCCCTTTTCTTCAACCAGAAGATAGAAGCAAAACTACCTGAGAAAAATATACCTTCTACAGCAGCAAATGCTACAATTCTTTCACCAAAGGTAGATGTTTTTGAACTGATCCACTTGAGTGCCCAATCAGCCTTCTTTCTAACACATGGTAGGGTTTCAGTAGCATTGAACAAGAATTCCTTTTCTTTTGGATCACTAATATAAGTTTCAATAAGCATACTGTACATTTCTGAATGAATGTTTTCAATGGCAATCTGGAATCCATAAAAACACCTGGCTTCAGTAACTTGAACTTCTTGACTAAATCTTTCAACGAGATTCTCATTTACAATACCATCTGAGGCAGCAAAAAAGGCTAGAACATGTGAGATGAAGTGCCTTTCATTATCAGTGAGGCTATTCCAATGATTAATGTCTTGAGAGAGATCCACTTCTTCTGTCGTCCAAAAGGAAGCCTCAGCTTCCTTGTATTTCTCCCAGATATCGGGATATTCGATAGGGAATATTACGAATCTTTTAGGATTTTCCCTTAATAAGGGTTCAAGCTCTGGGTCAAATTCTTTGTAGTCTTCCCCATCTTGGATGGGGGCAGAAAACTTACCATTATTTTCTTTTTGAATGATATTTGATTTGCTTGGAGATAAAATAATACGGTCAACTTTAGCAGGTAATCGGTTCACTTCAACATTCTCATTTTCTTTTCCGTAGAAAGGCATGATGATGTGATAAAGCTGAAACAAAGAGATATTTGTTGAAAGCAACAATTTGGGTGGTGTGAGTCATTTGGCGGGAAATATTCAGGGCGTTTATTTTTACTGAAGGATATTTGT
>MU191372.1:9315-28084 GCA_016904865.1 Pissodes strobi
AATATGTAGTTTAAGCGATCTACGGCTGATTTAATTGCATTAACACGTTTAGTCCAAGATCCATAAACCAAATGTTCCGTCAAGACCAATTATCAGTTCAGTTAACTCCACAAACTATAAAATTTCAAAGTATCTTTCGGATATCCTTAAAAATGCATTTCAAGATCAAAACTATTACAACATTAAAGATACGTTTTCTTTTGTTAACACTATTAATGGTCGCGTTTTGCCCGAAAATTACGTTGTTATATCACTTGACGCAGTGTCACCTTTTACTAACATTCCACTAGAACTTGTTACGCAGATATTACAACAAAAATGGGATATAATAAGTCGCCCCACATCCTTGTCTAAAGAAAATTTTCTCAACCCCATAAAATTTATTTTTGATAATACTTATTTTAGCATCAACAATGTGTTTTATCGACATATATTTGGAACACCTATGGGTTCTCCAAGTCCCATTTTATCTACAATTGTGTTGGACCACTTGACAATGTCATTCCGCTATTGCCCTTCAATTTGCCTTTTATGTACAAGTATGTGAACGAAATTTTTTGTTCAGTGCCTTCTGATCAAATTCAAGTAACGTTAGATATTTTTAACTCTTTCAGCAGATACTTACAGTTTACACAGTAGAATCTGAAAAATGTAACAGTGTTCCTTTTTTGAACACCAAAGTAATACGATCTGAAAACAACAGAATTATTTTGGATTGGTACCAGACACCTATGGCATTTGGGCGATTTATTAACTATTTTCCTAATCATCCATATGTCATTGAAAAAGGGGAAAATAATAAACAATAATAAAATCCTATTTGCTAAATGTAAAACGTTTTGAATTGATGTAATAAAATTTTATAATATAAACTGGTTATTTTTAACGCATTCACAATTAGGAACAATAAAAACATGTTATTTTAAATTATAAAAAATTATATTTATAAAAGTTGATTATTCGTTTCTTATTAGACAGAAAGTAAGGTGTTACAATTTTTAAAATTACAATGGTTATTTTAGATAAAAATTAAATTTAGTTCCAATAGTATAGTTATTTTATGTATTTTTTTTTTTAAAGAAACAGAATAATAAAAAAATATCTGTAATTTTATGCTTTAATGCACCAGAAATATATACATATATCAAGCCCTGTTATTTGGAGATTAATAATAAAAGTAAATATTTTTATTTTATTAAATTTAGTTATTTTTGCAAAAAATGAGGATAAGAAATAAGGTATTTAAAAACTGACATTAAAACTATTGCCACTTTGGATACGTCTTTAATGAGTTCAGCATATATTAATACTAATTTATGTATCGGTACATATAATAATATCGTTCCAGGTCAACAGACAATGTTCAAAAATTTGAATCGCTTGTAGCCATTATCCCATAATTGACAAGCAAATAGGCTCATTTTCAATTTTTGAAAAATAATTTTATTCAAAAAATCTTGACATACTAAGTAGATATACTAAAAATCAAATTTTTCTGCGAAGTCTAAATCAGTGAAAATAAATAAGAAAATGCAGCTGGAACATTGTAAAGGCGTGACGTCATAAGTTATGAAGGTCACGTTGGGATATATATTTATCTATGACAGTGACAGAAACGTCAGAATTCTCGCGGCGCAGTGGCGCGAGTCGCGGTCTAGCAACAGGACGTGATCCTATTTTATTACATCATATCCCCGATCGAAACGCGCTTCGAATTCTGCATATTTAAACTCTTATATTTCAAGAACCGCTTAACGGATTGATTAAAAAAATTTTAATATGGCTTATTTCATTTCAGTATTTTGGATAGGTGATAGAAATTTGATTGGTTTTTTTTTAAATGAGCCTATTAAAATAATATAAATGTATTCTTCAAAACATATACTGTAGGTTATTCGCTATAATCAGTTATTTAATTTTTGAAAAAATTCGGATTAAGGATAGTGAAACAAACATCTTATTATAACAAACTATATTTAGTCGAAGATAAAACAACTTCAATTAACAAAACACATGAACCTATACAACCTTTATAACTAAAAAGCTATTATATAAGATAAAAATAAGTATCCGTGAGAGTAGTTTGCTGTTTCGGGCCACTTCTGGTTTGATCCATCCGTTATTTTCAATTCATCATTTTACCTATGTTCACTTGCATTATTTCCGTTTGAAATGATTCATTTCTTTTATCTTTAATGCCAAATTTTTTCATATCAAAGTTTTGTGTTATTGCCTATCAAACTTGTACGTGTTCTTAAAATAACTTTCTTGTGTATATAAACTACAATTAATCACCAGTTAAGGGATTTTGAAACCATAATTATTTTTGCTATTTTTCAATCAGAAGTTGCTAATACATATATAGCTATTGTAATAAAACTGATGTATCAAGAAATTAGATCGACTAGAGCTCCATAAATAAGTACTTATAAATATAACTTAAACATCTAAAAATAATTGGACTACATTAACCTAGATACAACATAAAAGCATCACCATTCAATACGAAAAAAAAAAAAATTTAATCCATTGATTAAATTATTTAAATATAAGATGATTCAAAGATCTCATTAAAATTATTTAAAAATTTATATATGTATAACATATTTAAGATTTTCAAATCATATTGCTTTTCTGCCAAACAACATTTAATCCATAGAAGCTACTTCTTCATTAAAAATATTTTTTAATTTAAAAAATTCAAATTTACTAGAAAAATATTACGTTTGTACAGGGTTATCCAACGAGGACTAGACAAGGCGATTTTTTTACTTGCCCTGTACTTTTATAAAAAAAAAACTGAAGTAGCCATCTTATGTAATTTTCTCCCGCGAATTCGGATATGTTCAGCAAAAAACAATTGAACATCAAATAAAAGTGCTAGGGGCCACTTTGATATTTTTTTAAATGGGATGCCATATTTTTAATGTGCTTATCCGATTTCTCATATAAATTTTGATCTAAAATGATGGATTTTTAATTAAAAAACGTATTTTTTCTTCAGTTTTAAATTCGGAAAATGTTCGTCTACCGTACGATTAATACCAGATAGATGGATACCCGTTTCACTTGTTCAACCTTCAAATAATCAACTTTCAAATTTCTATACTATATTTTTCACGAATTAGTTACAAATAATGCAATATTCTTTAGAAGAACGACTAAGTGTAATAAAATTATATTACAAAAGTGGAGAGAATGCTCGACAAACACAAAGAACATTTTTTGAGAGTTTCCAGAGACATATTCTAGTAGATACAATTCTCAGAATCTCAGACCCTATTTGAAGAAAGCAAGACATTGAAAGATAAGCCAAGAAAGATGAAAAGACAGAATAGAAGGAATCGAGCCATTGTTCAATATTTTACTATAAAGCCGAAGAGTTCTATTTGGCAAGCGGTACGAGAAGTAAGGTATGACCCAGGACTCCGGAGAGTAAGCTATTGAACAGTTCACAGAACTTTAAAAAAATGTAGTCTAAAACCATATTGCATCCTTCCCGTTCAATACTTAACACAACATCAAAAAGAACTTCGATTTCGATTTGTTGCTTCAATGCTGATGAGAGAGCAAGACGAAGATTATAATTTATATAATAAAATTCTATGGACTGAAGAAGCGGTGGTATACAATCGGAAAAATACGAGATACTGGGCAGCAGTTAACCCTCATAGATATGAAATGATAAAGTTTCAAGGTAGGAGCTCACTTAATGTTTGGTGTGGGATGTTAGAAAATCGAATCATTGGACCACTATTTTATCGTGGCTCTTTAACAGGCCAAATATACCTCCAGTTTCTTCAAAACGATATCGAGGATTTCTTGGAAAGATTGCAGCAGGATGGTGCTCCGCCTAATGCAGTTCGAGAAGTGGTAACAAACTTAAATGAACATTACAATCAGTGGATTGGCCGTAACTCAACAATTCATTGGCCACCAAATAGCCCCGATATCACGCCAATGGATAAATTTTTATGGGGTCATTTAAAAAATTTAGTTTATCAACGACCGAACAGACGTCTGGAGGATATTCAGCAAAAAATTATAAAGGAAATTAATAGACTTAACCAGGACCAAAATATTGTCAGAGATTCATTGGAAAGACTGAAAAGGGGGCATCGGTCGTGTTTTGAAAATAATGGAGGACACATCGAACAATTATATTATTGAGATTAAAGTTATTAAGTTAGTTTATAGTTTTTTCTAATATGTCATACTGTTTTTATACGTAAACAATAATAGATTTGCAAAAAACTACCATTACTTGTAAGTAATTCGTGAAAGAAAAATATAGTATAGAAATTTGAAAGTTGATTATTTGGTCTGACTAACGGCCGCTTTAAAGCAGGTTAAAGGTTGAACAGGTGAGACGGGTCAGGTATTTATTAATCGTACGGTAGACGAACATTTTCCGAATTTAAAACTGAAAAAAAGGCGTTTTTGAATTAAAAATCCATCATTTTAGATCAAAATTTATAAGGGAAATCGGATAAGCACATTAAAAATATGGAATCCCATTTAAAAAAATATCGAAGTGACCCCTAGCACTTTTATTTGATGTTCAATTGTTTTTTGCTGAACATATCCAAATTCGCGGGAGAAAACTACATAAGATGACTATTTCAGTTATTTTTTTACAATTATTACAAAAGTCAAAAAATCTAGTCCTCGTTGGATAAATTGGTAATAATTATTAGTGTCATTTTTGTATCGCTCGTCGGCGATCATTTCGAAGTCTGTGTGAGACAGCAGGAGTCAGCTGCGATCGAAGGCCACGCTGTACCAGTTCCAGTCGGGAGTACAGTTGGGTTTACTGGTGAAAGTAGCAAAAACTTCAGCAATTTTCCATTTGGCAAATCATATGAGCTGGGGTCGCGAAGTCCGTTCCTTATCATTATTAACAGTCAAATTATTTGTTTTATGACAGTTTGAGTGGAGTTGAAAAGTTTTACTATTTGAAATCATATTTAGAAGGTGAACCTCTTCATGATATTGCCGAAGGTCACGAATGACAATTCTGCAATAGCCTGGGCGCTGCTGTCTGATCGCTATGAAAATAAAATACTTATTGTTCATAAGTATGTAAAAGCTTTAGTTATTAAAGGAATCGCATGCTGATCTTAGAAAATTGTATGATTTATTTAATAAAAATCTAAGGTCACGGTAAAATCTTGGTCAAGTCACGGACAACTGGGATACTCTGATTGTATATTTGTTAACAAGTAAGTTTGATTTGGTTACCCGTAGAGAATGGGAGTCTTACCCTATAAAGGTAGGGGAGTTACCTAAACTAAATGGCGTGAATGCCTGTTTAAAATCTAAATGTGAGTTATTAGAGAAGTTAGAAACGACAAAAAGGGACTCATGTATAAAACCTGAAGGCTTACCTTTAAGCCAATAAAGAGTTTTCCCGCGTTGCCTACTAAAAAAGGGTTTGCTTGCTACTATTGCAAAAGGAATCATGGTATTTATAAGTGCTTCGCGTTTAAAAATTTGACTGTGGAAGCTAGAATCGCGGCGGTAAATAAATTAAAACTTTGTACAAACTGTTTCAATCCTGATCATTTAAAAAATTGTAAAAATATGTCATCTTGTCGCATTTGTGCAGGAAATAGTATATTATTTTATATGGAAGAAAAGTGATACTTTTCATGGCGCGCTCGTGTTTAACAGCCGAACGGAGTGAGGCTGGTAATAGAGAGCAAGCCATGTAACTTTTCCTCCAAATAAAATATGCTGTTTTTTCTTCAAATGTCGACAAATGAATGCAAAAACATCTCTTTTTAATAGCAATAATTATCTAATTATTATTAAAGATAAGTGAGTTCGCAAGGCGGCTTAGACCGAATGTCGGTGAATAGGCACAGGTTGTTGCTATAGTAATGTAACATAAAGCTGTCAGTGGACACTGTCAACAATAATTATTTTTTAAGATTGCGTCTCCGATTGCGTTTTAATTCCTTATGATAAGCAGTTATTGAGTAAGTTCGATTAAATAATAACCAATTTGTTCCTAAATTAGTGATTTTTGGAAATGCAGTCACAAATTGAGTGATAAATACAAATTGTAGTTTAATAAATCTTGAGTTGTTGATGCTTATTTTGTTGTCTGTTTGTATTGCATCTATGTTGCTATGACAACACTTTTACCTCCGCCGGCGGAAAAGTGAAAAGTAAAGCTCCGGCGGAGGAAAAACGAAACTTCACGGCCACCTACACAGTCGAGTAATGACGGATTTACTGACGTTTGAAGAAAAACATAATTCTCTTCTACATTTAGACGACAATGTGGTCGAGAGTATTCATACTAAGCCTTCGTCAGATCTAGCCGAACGTGAGTCAGGTTTGTTGCCACAAAAAACCTCAACTGCGGGTCATGCTCGGAGCGATCAGCTACGTTGTCGGTTTTAGCCACTGCAAATATCAAAGTCATTGATGATCGCGGAACGGTTTACGTTGTTAGAGCGCTACTGGATCCTGGGTCGGAGAGTAACTTTATTTCGGAAGCCTTGGTAAATAAGCTTGGTTTACAAAGGTTTTCAGTTAATTTTCAAATAATGGGAGTCGGTGAAGAAATATCGACCACTGCGAATTCAAGAGTGAATGTGAAAATAATATCAAATATTAACGATTACAGTGGAGTTATTTCATGTTTAGTCATAACAAAAATAACTCAGTGTGTTCAGACAGTGTCATTTGATGTTTCCCATTGGAATATTTCTCAAAATTTACATCTCGCTGATGAGTATTTTAATATTCGAGATGATATCGATATTTTATTAGGCGTTGATGTATTTTATAGAACATTACTTATGAAACAAATTCGTGCTCCAGGAATGCCTGCCCTACAAAAAACGAGATTGGGTTGGATTCTCGGGGGGTATTTTGATTCGTCCTCTAATGTCTCAAATAATACTGTGGTAACATGTCTTTCCGACAACTGATAACAAACTTACACGTTTTAGGGAACAAATTTGCGAGGAGCATTTTGTACAAAATGCCTCTCGAGATTCTTGTGGTCGATTTGTGGTAATATTCCCTTTTAAGGATAATGTCGTTTATATAGGTATATCTAAGGATATGGCATTTAAACGGTTAACACATCTTGAAACACGTTTAAATAAAAATGAAAGCTTAAAAAAAGAATATGTTGAATTTCTTGAGGAATACAAATATATGGGTCACATGACAAAGGTTGAGGGTTTCTCTGTTGACCTTACTGATAGTGAACCATGTTACTACTTGCCACTTTACCCTGTGATTAAGGAATCTAGTCTGACGACAAAGGTAGGAGTCGTTTTTGATGCGTCGGCTAAGAATGACATGAAAAACTTTTTTATTATTGGTTTCTCAAAAAATTTTATTCTTGATAAAAGTTGGTGCTTGCCCTAAAACAATAAATGAGTATTTCAGATTTTATGCACAGCTTTTAGTGCGAGAGCAAATGTCATTTCCCGGAATCGCGTCAAGGATAAAGTACCTTAACTTATAAAGATACAGCAAAATCTTATAAGGAAAAGTTCTTCTAAATTAAAAAAAGAACCTAAATAAGAAATTTGAGTTAAGTACATCAACTTTTAATTTCTCTATTTTTTTCTCGTTTTTCTCTTAAACACTACGCTACTGGTGCATGTTTTGTTCTCTTGTTATTAGTATACTTGCCAAGTAACTTCAAAATTTATTGAAGATAGAAATTAGTTACATAGCTGCATAATGTTTCAGTTTTTCCAGAGATAAAAGCCAGTTTAAGTATCAGTGTGTTGCAAACACATTTAAACACTTTTGGTCCGAAATAATTGTCCACAATAAGTACAAAATACAATTCAAATGACTGACTGTATAATGATTAATTTAAGTCAGAGTGAAGTAAAATTATTGCTATTTGTTTTTATTCCAAATGCACGGCCTACTTTTCAAGACCAAATATTTTATATGGCTTTTTAGGATGCTTGGGCACATTTTACTCATCGAGTGCAAAAGATAAATAAATTATTAGTAGTTTTGCATGGAATGAAGAGTTGGGACCATTCATAATTTCGATTGGAAAACATTTTGAACCAAAAGTGTTTGCAACACACTGATATCTAAACTGGCTATTATCTCTGGAAAAACTGAAACATTATGCAACTACTAAAAACAGAGTTTCATCCACAATACCGAAACAGAATTTTGCACTCGACGCGCGTTTCGCTAACCATGTTAGCATCATCAGGAGTTGATTAAAACTGTTTCAGTTCAGTTTTAATCATCTCCTGATGATGCTAACATGGTTAGCGAAACGCGCGTCGAGTGCAAAATTCTGTTTCGGTATGAAACTCTGTTTTTAGTGCATGTTGCCGAAGGTTCCAAACCCCAACGTAATTATGCAACTATGTAACTAATTTCTATCTTAAATAAATTTTGAACTTACTTGGCAAGTATACTAATAACAAAAGAACAAAATATTCACCAATGGCGTAGCGTTTAACACTTTGACTTCTGATGATATGGATCCGTGTCACCACGTACATGTTGCTATGTGCGCGCGACCTGGATCCGTGTCGCGCGTAATATAAAAATTAAGCTCTAAGTACGCCACAAGCAGCAGGTGGAGGTAAACGTACGGTTCGGAGCATATAGCTAAAGCATAGGGAATTCTTGTTTTACGTGCCGTTTTCGGGTCAGGTTTTTGTTGCTGCTGATTCTAAGACAAAATGGCGGATAATATGGCAAGACCTTAGGAACCTAAAATAACGATATTTACTTACAAAATTTCGAAGAAATTGACTAATGAAGAGCTAGAAGGGTGCCAATATTTTATCGTTTAAATTCTCGGAGCATTCCAGAATGACTATTTTACATTTTAACATGTTATGTATATTTGCCAAATTTAGTATGTCTTTACGTATTTTGATATGCTCTCTATAATAAATGTAAAATTTTTTGTTAATTTAGTTTTTATTCGTTTTATACGTTTTCAAAATAAAAAAAAACTCCCGACGCGAATCCAAGTCTGCAGCATATGACACAAAAATCGTTGCTATATGCGCATGACACGGATCCGTGTCAGATATTCAAAATTCTCTAACACCCAGTATATATTAGTTAAAATAGTATATTTATGTATATAGAGAGTTTATACAAGCAAAATAAGAAAAACATGTTTAGCACACAGGTAATGCCACAGCTGGAACTGTCAGCAGCGAAAGTGTTAAGAAGAAAATCGGGAAAAAAAGAGAAAAGTTGTTTGTTTTTAAAGATATCAAGGTAAACAAAAAAATAAAATGTAGGGTTGGTGGCCATGTCTTTTTCTAAGTTACATATAAAACACTAGCAATTTTCTGACATATAAGCCTACTTTATATATTTTTTAATGGAACACCCTGTATATTACTACATTTTTGCACTCTCTAGAAAAATCTAAACACATTTTGTGTATAATATCCTATACCTATCTTTAGCTGTTTACCAAATATTGACAGTTGAAAGTCGGGTATTTTGGCACTTTGACAGGCTCTAAAATCTAAACCGCACAAGATCAAAGAAAACGGTTTGCACATTCCTATCTTAAGTTTTCATGAACTATCGAATGACAGCATCTTCGAATTTAACCCGCGGATAAAATTAACCGGAACTTTTAAACCTCCGGTTAAATTCAAAGTTACAATCATTCGATAGCTTATGAAAACCCAAGATAGGAATGTGCAAACTGTTTCCTTTGATCTCGTGCGGTTTAGATTTTAAAACCTGTCAAAGTGTCAAAATGCCCGACTTTCAACTGTCAATATTTCGTAAACAGCTTAAAATAGGTATATGATATTATACACGAAATGTGCTTAGACTTCTCTAGAAAGTCAAAAAATTTAATAATATAGAGGTTGTTCCATTTAAAAAAATATAAAGTAGGCTTATATATTAGCAAATTGTTAGTGTTTTGTTTTATCTGTAACTGAGAAAAAAAACTTGGCCACTAACCCTACATTTTGTTTTTTTGCTTACCTTGATATCTTTAAAAACAAAAAAGTTACACCGAATCAAAATGTTATCAGGATAAATTGAACGCACGGTACTTAACTCAAATTACATAATATTTAGATTATTTTAATAACTTGGAAGAACTTTTCCTTATAAGATTTTGCTGAAGTTATGTAAAACTTGCTTCTTCAAGCCACCTTTATCAAATATAGAACGCGCAACATAAAACGCCCATAAACCTACATTTGCAGTGACGCACTCTGTCAATTCAGCAAATGGCGATTTTCATCGATACTCTCATTGAAAAAAATCCCAGCTAACCTATGATAATTCTTATTTACTTGCACTAGTTTACAGTAAGTACTGCTATACTTACGTGGCTGAATTTTCTCCGTGCACTAGGCGTCGTAGATTCCAAAGAACTAGAGCTAGCATATGAGCTATTGTCATTCGTCTGTCTCCTTAATTCGGGTAATTCCTCGTGTTCATCTTCACTACTACTATGATCATTTCCATTTTTCTTTGTTGATCTAAAGAGAGCAAAATACTTTCTTTAAGGCAAAAAATAAATAAATTAGAAAAACAAACTAAAATACTATGTTGCGATTTAGAACCTTCGGCAAAATGCACTAAAACAGAGTTTTTATCCACAATACCGAAACACATTTTTTGCACTCGATGCGCGTTTCGCCAACCATCATCAGAAGATTATTAAAACTCAGTTGCTAACATGGTTAGCAAAATGCGCGTCGAGTGCAAAAATTCTGTTTCGGTATTGTGGATAAAACTTTGGTTTAACAAAAATACATTGAGTCAAAATGGAATACACTGGGTTGCTAGGAGTTTATTTGATCATATCAAAGCGCTATTTTATCCCGCGCTTTTTTGTATCAGAGCAGCAGTTGCAGTTACGCTTGTGTTAGTATAATGTGTTATGCTGCACGGATGCAACCATAACAAATTAATCTGTACATGCTGCCGCCGCATACGCCACCATAAAAAAAAACTACCTTAAACAAGAAAATAATAATTATTACCATGCAAAATATCTTCAATTGTGGAAAGCCTGTCAATTCTATAGTCGGAAGTATAGACAAGATAAAAGTTATGTATATAAAAACTGACTGTATTATGTAATTAAGGTTGGATCAATGATGTCTTCTAACAACTCCAAATATATTTAACCAGTTATCTGATAAGAAAAACTATCCAATTAAATATTTCATTCCAAACATTTAATTTTTCTGGCTGCTGGATGTGTACTTATGAAATATATGGGATCAATAGGAACAATTATGGCGATTAACACCGTCATTCAGGAAACAAGAACACTAGTTCTAAAGGCAAAAGTGAAAAGAAAATTGAGGTCTTTATCCATATGTTCATAAACTGGTTCGATTTACACCTAAAACAGATACCAGTTGACTCATACTCAACGTGGAATTGATAACAACGTGTCACAAAACCGCCAAATCATCCCTTGATTTCTTACCGAATTCACACCATTTCGCTTGTTATTAGCTGCAGGCTGCAGATTCATCCAGTCCCCCAACATATCGTCAATAATCCCAGCACATAATTTAAATAATAAACATATCTACGTTTTGTTAGTTAAATAATTCGGCTGCTGCTTTAGCTCACTTATTCTTTAAGAATGAGAATATTGCAACCCCTTCTATCTAATCGAACAAACCACAATTAAAAAATATAGCAATTAATGTAATGTTAGTTGTTAAATCACAGACTAGTTACTAAATGATCTTGGTTATTGTTACCAGCTAAATTATTTTGGGTCGTAAATGTTTCAATGTTTTACTTAAATAACAATCCTTACGTCCAACTAGTGGACGCAGAGAAAATTTAAGAAGAATGTAAGCAAATAATCCGGCCTATATTAAAAATTTAACAATTAGAACACTTTCTCTAGAATTATTGATCCAAATTAAAAAAGCGATACACTGCTGAAAATAAAATTATCGAGCTTTACAACGATGTAATAAGTAGCTGCCCTATAAGCTACAACAGTATCACTTTAATTTGTTTATTGGCTTGTGTGTATTAAATATTGGGAACTTTGTGTCCTAAATGCAACTTACTTATTAGTCCATTCATAACCCATCCAAAAATAGCCCGAATTATGTTTCTTCCAAACTAATATAACCTCCCTAATTTGGGCCAGAACCGCAGATATCCAGCTTAACCTCAAGGGATCCAGAACTAGTTACAGTTTAAAGGCAGCTTAAAACCCATATGCTGAGAGAATGCAACTTATATGTTCCCTAGACTTTTTCGTAGTAGAAAAAGGTATTGCTTATTGTACTTGAGTAATATTGTGTTGAGTTGCTTGTTAGTGTTGAGCGAGGCATTGGGTTTCTGATTTTAGGTAGGAGCTGCGGGGGTTAAGGATGGCATTTTTGAGATGCTCTGTAATTTAGGCTTCATAATTGTGTATTATTGTATATAATTAGCTCTTTGTGCTAAATAAACGAATTTAATAATAGTAATAATAAGCTGACTTAATTCGTAACATAAAAATTTTAATAGACCAATTTGCATAACCATTAGAAAATTATATACTTACTGTATAAAGTATTCAATATTAACGTAATTAGATGTCCCTGGACTTTGAGGTTCAATGGAATGTTGCGTTTTCAGGTCTAACGGTAGAGTACTACTGGATCCAAAGACGTTTTCAGTACTGGAATGATCGCTTCTTGTCAAATACTCTTCTTCGGGAGCAACCATATCATAATAGGGTTCGTCGGGGTTGTTCAGAATCTCGGAACTGGAAGACACCGAGTCACTGTTGCTTCGATGGGTGTCGAAATTGGTATTTTTAAGGGAGTCTGGTCTAGCGGGAATTCTGAAAAGTACCAGCAAAAACTGAATTAAATGGATTTTCTGCCATTGAAATAAATACATAAATAAAAAGGTAGGTGGTCAGAGGGGAGAGTCGGTTGTAGACAAGGGTCTTTTAGGTCTCGCTGGGTGTCACTCCACACACTTTTATTACTACTATATGGTGTCAGCAGAAAAAATTGCACCTTAAAGGGTAAAATAGTTTTATATAAAATAAAAATCACAAAACGATCGAAATGATTTAGATGGATATTATATCAGAGTTAGAAATAGTATATTAGATAACAGTAATCGTATAGTATAGTCTATTGGATAATGCACAAGGCATTAGCTGAGTGGAAATCCTCCGAGGTTGGAAATGTATTTCGACACGAGTAATATACACTATTTTTCTTGCGATCACCTATGGAAATGACACAAAAACCACTCTTTAGATTCTTAAACGATTAATATCACACGCGGTTTGGGTCGGGAACATAACACAAGCGTTAGAAAGCAAGACTATCGCGATGGGTGTGTTCTTAGTCCCGGCGCCCACAGAAGAGATGGGGCGGCGACGCGTCGCGGACGTGGCAGAGACGCGGTAAGGACGTAGGCGCGGTTAAGATCTTTCTATACTATTGCCATCATATAAAAACGAATTTTCTTCTATTAATTCAATTAAATGCACGTTAAGTTCGGAGTCGCCCATTTCAAACAAATGTCTCGCCTCTTCAATGAGCCTCTGGAAATTAAAAATAAACGCGGCTCGGTCGCGTAAAGACATGTCTCGGCCTGACTTCCCTTATCAGCGTTGCCTCTTTACTTTATATGGCGAATAAGTAAATTAAGTCGCGTCCGCGCCACGTCCGCGCCTCGTCTCTTCTGTGGGCGTCGGGCCTTAGACATCGAAGGAGCATTCAATAATGCATTACCAAACTCCTTATAGACAGCATTAGCTGAAAGAGGGGTTGAACCACAAATAAGGAACTGGATCGGAAGTATGTTAAACTGCAGAGTAGGCACAACAACCCTACAGGGGGAGAGCTACAGATTCAGAGCTGTCAGGGGATGTCCGCAGGGCGGGGTTTTGCCGCCCTTTCTGTGGTCTCTCCTGATGGATGGTCTGTTGGCGGTCCTCTAGCTGTGGGATGTGGAGGTGCAGGCATACGCGGATGATCTAGTGATACTGATTAGAAGCAACTAGCAAAGAACTATCTCAGAGGATCTGCAAGAGGTGCTAACCGTGGTCTATGACTGGTGTGAAAGGGAACAACTATCTGTGAACCCACACAAAACAGTTATAGTACCGTTCACAAGGAAGAAAAGGCTGGAAGACCTAAGACCACCTTCACTCAAAGGAGAAACTATCCCATTTGCGAATACAGTGAAGTATCTGGGAATTACCTTAGATAAAACACTTAACCGGAATGCGCATCTGGATAAAATTGCCGCAAACGCGAAACTGTCATACTATGGACCTGCAGACGCATTTGTGGCAAAACATGGGACATACATCCCAAACAAATGCACTGGCTCTATATTGCGGTCATAAGACCAATGATACCAAGCAGTAGCTTGGTACTCTAAGAGCTTACAGAGCTTCGCGAGAATCAAATTATCTACCTTACAAAGACAAGCGTGTCTGGCAATTAGTGCCGCTTTCGGCACTACACCCACGGCAGCGCTTGAGTTTCTTCTAAATCTGCCACCTCTTCAAATAGTAATGGAGGAGGCTAGATGGGCGACGTATAGATTGACACAGGCGGTGATCAACAATCCGCAGGCGATAATCATGGTGGCCAACAGGCTGAAAAATGCTAATGAGCAGGACAGTGTGTTGGGTCTACCATCAGATGTTATGCCTACCAAAACCACCTATTACCATGCCTATGACGTCCTCCTACCAGAGAGGAACGAATGGGTGAAGGACTCTGAACATCTGAGAATAACAGAGAATAGTTGGTTCACTGACGGCTCCAAGACCAATGATGGTACAGGAGCCGCTGCATGGAATAAAAATGGTAAGGTTGAGCTTAAATGTTCCCTAGGCAAACATGCAACCATTTTTCAGGCTGACGTTAAGGCCATTGATATGACTGCACAGTGGCTCATCGATAGAAACTAGAAAGGCAAGTCAATTAAAATTTTCTCGGACAGTCAAGCAGCTCTAAAAGCTCTTGATTCTAGCCGTTGTTCATCCAAGACAGTATGGAACTGCCAGGAACCACTCACCAAACTAGGGAGAGAAAATAAACTTACACTGATCTGGATACCTGGACATACAGGATATGAAGGCAACGAAAAAGCTGATGCTCTTGCGAAGCAGGCGGCCGCAACGGCCTTCATAGGACCAGAACCAGTACTGGGAATAGCTTATAACACAGCTAAAGAAGCCCTCTCCAGGTGGACACAAAACCAATTTGTAGACAAATGGAGAGAGTTACCAGGCCTAACTCATTCAAAGTTGGCGGTGAATCTGCCATCAGGAGTGAGAACTGGACAGCTTCTTCAACCTGGCCGGCAGCAGGTACAGGCTGTACGAAGGGGGGGTGCGAAGATAGGGCTCTCCGAAGAAACGGAATGCCGCTTGTGCTTGGAGGACGAAGAAACAATGGAGCATGTTGTATGCCACTGGCCAGCAATGGAAAGAGCCAGACAAACAGTCTTTGGAAATACTCAAATCACACTTGCAGATTTAAAAACTATCCACCCCAGAAAACTGTTAGATTTCTTGAAAAGGATCGAGCCTCTGACATAGTGGAAACCACAGATGTGAGCCACACTAGACCAAGGTTCGCAGTGGAGGGTCCTATTTGGACCCACTCACGTGTACAAATACAAAATACACGCGGTTTGAAATTCACTCTTCAATACAGTGATGAAAAGTATTTGGTGTGTCATTCTTTGTCAAGTCAAAATGTCAAATCAAATATGCATTTGACATAAGATACTTGTAGCAACGTTAGCTGTGCTTTTTATCTCATTTTCATAGGTGGTCGTAGGAATGTACTTTTTCCTACGACCACATATAAAAATGGGAAAAAACGAGTCAACTTGGCTAGAAATAGTTATTTGTGTATTTAGAGCGCAAAGTAACGGATTGCCGCTTGAGAAAGAATGTTACTGCGCGACGCGTATTCCATGACCATTCATAACACACTGGACGGAAAAAGTGACAATTTTCTTTTCCATGTTCGCGCTAGAGCGCAAAATAAGGATCCACGGCATTCGTCGATTTTGCGATTTCATTTGAATTTAGTAATTAGTTATTTTGCGCGCGGCTGTAGAAAAAAGTTTTATAAATCATGGCGCTATTTGAAGATATAGTAGATAGTGTTAATTTGACAAGATATTTGATTTGACACTGACTTGACAGATGGGGATCACAGAATAAGTACTTTTTAACACTAGTCTTGAACACGCGTAATCTGAAGCGTGCGTTTTGGTGCACTTTCATAGGATGGACACTAAAACCTCCTCATTTGAAAACTGATACTGTTAACACTTGTTATGTAATATGCTATTGTAAAGTGCGCAGAACAGCAAATCTCGTGTTAATTTTAGAAATCTACATAAAATAAAATGCGTAGAAGTAGCAGTCACATTTAAATGAAAACATTGCCCTAATGCTGCCATATCGTCGCTACTTCTGGCGAATCAAAGTATTTTATTTGTATTAATTACAATAAAACCTAATAAATCCATTAAAACCAGGGTTGGCATATAATTTCCCCTGGTGGTCTAAACCCAGTGGTTTTTTTTGTTTTCATTTTTCAATTAAAAAACACCATTATTACTTTTTTTTTAATAACAAATTTTCAATTGAATGAATTAATTATTTCTTAACAAAACATAAATTCAAATAAATAACAAAAAGTGAACTACTTGCTAAAGAAACATACATAATTCAAATTAATGTCATCATTCAGTTTTAGTCAACAGAAAATAAAACTACACAAACAAAACGCTTCTTTATGTGGTATACAAGGAAATGAAAAATAAACAAGTTTTTTTTTAATTAAGCAACAGAAACAAAACATATTTATCAAATTCAAATCGAATAAAAAAAACTTTATTGTCACAAATGATAATTAATTGACAAAGCAAGTTAAACCTAATTTTCAAAACCGTATTTCTTGATCTCAAAGAGATTTATAATTTTAAAGCACACACTACTAAAACGTTATTACAATAAAACAAGGTAATATATTACAATACGATCATCAAAATCAAGGAGCACACAACCCGCTAAAAACCAATTCAGTCATATCATTAAAATAGAAATCTAACCAGTATCCTCAAAAAATTCGTCAATGGAATAATAGGTTTTCCCAGCAAGTCATGTTTTAACTCCCCTTCTAAATTTATCTCCGCCAGAGATCCTCCTAAAACTAATTGGATGCTTATTGAACTTTTTTCCATTATACATAATTGATCTCTTAAATAGATCTGTTCCTGGAATGGACAGGTTGGTTGTACACGTTGGTGTTGGCCGATGTTTGCCAGACTTGGCCCAATGTGTGTGCCCGGCATCAAAAGTACTTTCGCTCGATTTCTCACATTATTATTGAAAATACTTCTAACATGTGTATTGAAAGATTGTTCAATACGCTTGTGAGTATTTACTATTATTATTTATTAAATTAAATTTCGCATTAAATATGCCGAACCTCCTACAATTTCGGCCTGGAATTTCTCTCGAATGAGACACACCGATTCAAGTATAAACAAGGATGGCAAGGTTAGGATACATAAGAGAACTACATGAGTCACGAGGTTTAGCTTTACAAATATATCTATATTATATATCTGTATTTTCGTCACCTTTGCATTCCATACCCTTGGCTCTTAAATGCTTATGGATTTTTACCAAGTTTGCAGCTCTATCTGCACCTAATCTGTTGCGAAACTTAGTCGATATTAATCCATATAAAGAAAAAAATCGCTGGGCAGCTGGACATGACAACAAAGATAATATATAGGTAAACAATTAATCTGCTATTTTATATCTTTTTCTATTTTTATTGACATTAACTTCCACCATTTCTTTGTTGAGAATTTTTTCATAAGCTCTTCTTTAAAAAGTGTCGCCGGGAACACATCCTTAATCTTAAACGATAACATTATTGTTAAAAATTCGTCAGAAAGATACGATGCAACCCACTGTTCGACTGTTTCCTCCTCTTCCCCTGCCCATGTATTTGGGATCCATAGTATTTGCAAAAACTGAAATGGTTGAATTGCAAAATCATATCTCTTTATAATTTCTTGCGTGTGTGTCTGTAATAGGTCATAGTCTCGTACATCTTTCCAAATTTTTACTGCATCAGAAATGTTTATGGAATCACTAGAGCTTTCACGACAACGGCAAGTTGTTTTCCTCTATATATTGCTACATTATTTAATATTTTGGAAATAGTTTTATCAAATTCTTGCTCCCTCTCTGTCCGAATTTCAACATAAATATGGCTTATAAATGTTGCAAGACACGCTTCATGTGATTTCCAACGAGTTTTATTGGATAGCTGAGGCATTTTCTTTAGGCCAGCCATGTGGTAAGTGTTTGTTTCTAAAATATTTGTGGACCTCAATTATGTGCTTGGTAACTATTTTGGGTGTAACATATTATTCTAATAAATTCATTAAATCAGAGGAACACCAATATGTTAGTAAACTTGGATAAGTTTTCTTTAAAATTTCTTTCATATTAACCATTTTTGACTCATTATCCGTGCATATAGCAAAGTGACCTTTATTATGTTTCTTTCAATATACCCAATATTCTTCTTAGCTATTTCAGAACAGTACAGAGCAGTTTTTGTTTTTTTCGTCAGAAGGATCTACAGTCTACACTAATCTACAGCATCAATCAATACACTATGTTCGCCAGTATAAACACTTGTAGCAATTATAGGGTCATTCTTAACACTTGATCATCCATCCTGCATCATTCTAAAGCTAACGACTTCAGCAC
>JAEQML010055378.1:0-36091 GCA_016904865.1 Pissodes strobi
TGCATTTTTGACATCCCGTACACTTTTAAATTAAATTTGAGTGAATGGATTAAAGGAAATACCATAATCTGTTTCATACTTTTCCATGCACATTTTAGCAGTTACATCCCAAATCATTTTAATATTTTGTTCTTTCCCCATTTTGTCGTCGCATATTAAGTGCGCCAATACCTTTAAAATGTGAAATTTCTCAATTTAGAGTGTAATTTCTCATTTTGCAGAAGTCTATGAACTGCATCCAGACAAAACTATGGTTTTGGTAATTATTATTGTTTGTTTTCTGCTCTTTTTGGATTATATGGAAAAAATTATGTAGGCACATTCTAGTGTCCGTAGGGATTGCAAATATACCGACGGAGAAGAGAATTTTTTTAGGTTAATTATTTTAAGTTTCGTAATGTTGTTTGAATTTAGGTTAGTTTTGGTTAGCCGTTGTTGGTCGCGCTCCCGTAGCGAGAGAACAGCATCACCATGAAGGTACAACTAACGAAAACTAACCAAAATAGCCCAAATTCCAAATATAACAAAAAAAATTTTCTTCTCCGCCAGCATATTTGCAATCCTTAAGGACACTAGAATGTGCCTACATAAAAAATTTTCTATATAGCAGAAAACCGTATAAGCAATAACTACCATAGTTTTTAACCGTGTTGATGAGTATACCTTCTATTATGTTTTCGCCTATGGAATTTATGGAAAATTCTCCGAACCGCTGCATGTTAATAAAACTTATGCACGTGACAAGTAAATGGCACATCATTTGTAAATGCGGTTGGTAGTTCCTTTGACTAGATTCGTGTTTGATTACTTCATAAAAAAATGTTTTGAATAAGAAATTTAAAAATATATAGTTTTAAACTAAACAATAACTTATTTAGGAATATTTCTGGTAATAGTATACTTTAACTTTAGGTTTTAACATAATTGTGAATAAGTTTATCGTTCGTTTTGTCTTAAAATAGATAAATATGATATCTACTACTAGTGTGGAATTATCGCTATGGTGTTTCATTTGCCGGTAATTCACCGCTGAATTACCGGCATAATTTAGCAAAAATTCCATTGCTCTTATGGGATTTTTCATACATGAGGGAAATATTCGAAAATAGTTCTCAAGTACATTGGGCACTTATAATGTTTACAAAGGTGTTAATGTCGATGATGTCACTCGCTTTCCTAATTTTCTAGTTACCTGACCTCATATTCCGATTCTAAATGGTCGTCAAAAGCTCATTGGTTTCTGGCTATAAGAATTGTAGAATCCTTGATAAATTGTCATGTAGAGCTTGATGTTCCCGTAGTTTGCTACTGCCAATTAAACATTTGACTATCAGTTACTGGGTTAGCTTATCAAGTTCGCTCAGGTCAACATCAAATTATCTCAGAATTACAAAGGTGTAGGTCAAGGTAGGTCACAGTCAGGGAGGTGATTTTATGCTTCTCTGAAACATGCTGCTCCCAAATGCTTGTTGTTATATTCAAACATTAGATATCCAATGCTCTTAATTATTCTTGGGATTTCATTTCTCTTAATACATTTGATATGTAATATTGATATGTAATATTTGTCGAATTTGAAGGACATGCCGATAGCACTGCCGAAGTTCCTTAGAATATTAATTAAGGACTGCTATCAATTCTTTCGGAAGAGTGTTAAGCCAGCGATGTAGCCAAAGTAAAATAATCTACATCTGTATCTCCTATCGAAACTATATAAATATTTTTTTTAGGAAAAACCACACATAATATGAATAATCTTCTTGGAGCCATCCCTTTGGAGGTTTGGGTTAGAGAGACGTTCTACTCTTGCTTTTCGATATAGGCTCATTGTAGATATGGATCATTTTTATCAGCCAGTTCTGCACAACAAATTCGAGAGCCTTGTAAAAAATATTATAACATACGATGAGATGTATAATCTTAATCTTAAAACTGGCAATAGTTAGCTGATGTTTACATCGGGCTGACCCTTGTAAATAGCTATTTACAAGAATCTTTCAGGATGTTTTATATATCGCAACGCTTAAATAAAGGTATGAAAGGAATAGTGACAAATTTGGTACTACCGATAGTGGCCTGTAGTTGATTTGCATGCTAGACTCACCCTTCCTGATCAACATGCAGGTACCTATTTATGGAAAATTAAAGAATCTTCGAGAGGACAAAATTTGCTGTGCTGTCAGTCCGTCTATGGCCATTTAGTCAATTTCCGAACCGTGTTGTTTAATATCCGCCATCCATTCAACATTTCTTTTGATCGTTTTAATACTGATCTGATAAAATTTCAGAAGTTACGAAATTTGCAAGCATTAACGGGAGTTTGCAAATCACACTCATTTCTGAAAAGCTTCTGTCTATCTGTTGTAAAGTCTGCATTTCGCTGTGTTCGCAGATAGCTTGTGATGAAATGTATTTTAAACTTAATCATTAAAGCACCGTTTATTTCGAGTGAGATTAAAATTATAATAATCTCTTGCGGTAATGAAATGAAATATAATAGGTGATGTACTAATCTTCTTCTAATGAGTGCTACTGTAAAGAGGGGAAACCTAACGAACAATCGGTAAGCTCTTAGCCGTTAGCCGCACCTCTTAGCTCAATAACACCTGTTAGGTGTCGACTAATGCATCTTGAAAGCATTTTGAAATTACATTTTATTACTTTTTGCACTTTAGCTCAAATATAGGACGATTTTCGAGAGTAAGTATCCCCGAACATTTTCTAATTTGTAAGACATGACGAGACTGACCACCCTCTCTATTCCACTTCTATTCCTCTAGAAGAATCGGTATTCGTTTTTTGCAAATGATTTTACCTTCGAAAGATGATCAGTCAGAGTGGGCGTGGTGTGGAATAAACTAAAATATAATAATGAATATTGCCTTTATTCTGGCTCATAATAGACATATGCAATCTTACAAACACCAATACGAGTTTGATTTTAAAATATTGTTCTCATCTACTTTTGCCCCCGTAAAACATCTTTTTGTTATTTGATTTGATGCTTCACTGCTTACTGCACAGCGTAAAAAAACGCAATAAAGGGTACACGTTCATTGCATTTGTCAACTCGAAGAATCTTTGCAAGTAAATATTTTGACATCACATTTTATATTCACCAATATTGGAATTATTGTTGTGTAGGTCAGGCATTGGTATGTCAAGGCAGTTAGTCCATCGCTCTAGAAACGATCGCACGATTCTGGTGGAGTACAGTTAATCGACTTTTGCAGCTGATTATACCCAGTGTTTGTTGGGAGTTTAAATTATTTGAGGCATTTCTTTAGCACCAACAAGAGGCCCGAAGATGAAGGATATTACTTTAACCTTTTTAATATGCTACAATTATCTAACATCAATTTTAAATTTGGGGGTCTTTTCAACCTTCTCAGCATGTGTTAATGTCATTTGAAATTTTCATTTTTTTTTGCCGCAAAATGTTATTTACTTAACAAAACGCAGACTACCCTTCTTTTAAATTATGGTCATAGATTAGGATTACATTTCTGTTTTGTGCCCAAAAAGACAAAACTTTCCAATTTAGAAAAAAAACTGGGCGGGTCTGCTAGTACTCGAGACACTGACGTGCAAACATATCCTATATCGACATGCACAAATATTTGAGCAGCCCTCGTAAAATCAATGCGCATGGTTCTTATGTCACAGTCGCTTGCACATTTCCGTCCTCATCCGCTTGCACATTTCCGTCCCATTTGCCGAGATTTACCCTTATTCGCTCTGTGCGTCAGGGTAGCGGAGTAATGACGAACGATCGTGCGCGCGAGTCGGAGAAATGTGGAACTTTATTTGGCTACCATACCGGACAAATATACACTTGGAATACATCGCAGTCTTTGATATAATGGGTTATCTTAGGTGCTGTGTCAAAAATTGTGCGAATGATACGATAAATTGTGAGAATAAATTTTACTGTTTTCCAACAGCTAAACATAAATTAGCTCAAAGAAGAAAGTGGATTGACGCCGTAAGAAAACAAAAGTAAGTATCATAACCTTTGTCATGTCTTTTGCACTAATAATCCTGAAAAATATATTTAATAACTTAATTTCAATTTGTCTATCAATTTCCAGATTGAAAAAATAAATTATTCTAAATCGTCTTCATTCATTCTAAAGTAATTTCAGTAAAACTTCATGATTCGAATTTTTAATCATATCAGTTCACAATGCTACTATTATTATTATTATTATTATAATCTCATGTTTACGCTTTCATGTCGCGTCGTGTAACGCACATAGCGAATACCGCCGCGTAATATGTTTACACATCAAAAATATGGCTTAGGACACTTTGCATTTTTCACGTGAGCTACAATACGTGTATGTAGGTCAGCATAAGTTAGAAGTTAATAACAGGAAACTTCAAAAATATAATTTTTTTTATTTAAATTATTAAAACCCAAACTTCTAAGACAATAGAAAATAATACTAAAAATGCTCATCCTATACATTTATTTATGCAAATCTTCATCATGATTGGGAAATTCAACAAAATCATCGGAAACGTCTTCAGTGATTTTAAGGTTCCTATAGAAATCTGGACAAATGGGAGATGAATTGCATTAGATCCATTAAATCAGTTTTTCTTATCTATACTGCGATCTTTCGGATATAACAAGTCCAGTGTATCCACTGGGAAATTATGATTTCTGCTAGTAACATTAACTTCGTTGAAGGGGACCATTTGACTGTTGGAATATTTGTAAACAAATGATCGGTTTTCCTACAACTAATCCATTGTATCTTCATCCATTCAACTTTGGTCTTGTCAACTTCCCTTTTTCTATTAGAAATGCTACATTCAACTTTCTTGGTAGAAATAAATCTTCTGACTTCATTTCCACAACTTTGAACGGTACTTTCTTTCACGTAGATTTAACTATAGCTGACCAGGAGTGTAAGTATTCTTGTATTTTTTTCTCCCTGAATGTGGCCTAAATCATGATCACTAAGGAGTTAAGCATGGCCGCTTACTAAAAACTCTCAATCTCTTCCAATGTAAAAAGCGAAGAAGAAACAATGTAGGACACACTAATGACAGGTTTATATTTTTATTCTGTCCATCAAAATGGTCGAAATACATTATAAGTTTTTTGGTATTAGCACAGCTATATAAAATATAACAAATATTATCCTATTTCCTGTGGCTCCCTTGGCGTTGTAACTTCATGCTACATAAACATGCAAGTTTCTCCAGAGCTCAAAATATGCATCCCCAAGCAATAAGTCCACAGTCAATACTTATAATAACAGATGCCTGTTGGTAATATGGTAGTTGGAAGAATCTTCATCAAATCAAACGCTATTACTGTGACAACATTGGCGGAATATTTTTCCCAGTTCCTTGTAATTTTCATATAATTTCTTGAATTTACTGATTTTCTATAATGAAGCTTACGTTCTTTTCTGATCTCGTTTAATAATGCTGGATCCGTTGTTAACTTTAACTTATTTTCAAAAAGGTGACATTTTCTGCGAGAACCTGACACATAATGGTGGAATTGGAGATTAAATTGTGTAAGAAAAATATTTCTAAAAATAAAATTTGAAACTGGGCTCTCATGTTGGTTTATGTATAAACTATACATTCTCGCTAGGCTTAAATCTGGTGCCAGGTAACGTCGATCTGGATTTTTCTCCCTCGATAATGAGACTGATAAGACGGGAATGGTGTAATGAAGGTTTTAACCTCATCGATTTTGTCATCAGAAGTTTTGTTTGAGGGTATATTTCTGCCTCTTTTATCGACAGGACGGGTGCCTCCAACAGAAGAATATTTCAGAGCCCGAGAAATACGGCGTCGGAAATTTAAAAAAAAAAGTCTTACAGACTCGAACCTTGTCACTATTATCCACAGTTAAATTTAAAATACCTACGTGTTTTCCCAAGTCTTGATTCTCCAACATTTTTCTTGTAGCGCCGTCCAACATTAGATACATCAATTAATGGACAAAAATAAGCAGTATTTAAAT
Source organism: Pissodes strobi (assembly GCA_016904865.1). NCBI lineage: Eukaryota > Metazoa > Arthropoda > Insecta > Coleoptera > Curculionidae > Pissodes > Pissodes strobi. Next base: position 5,993 of record JAEQML010055378.1, read on the forward strand.
CGAACGATGATAAAGCATAAACCGATATAAAAATACTTTCTTCTCGTTTGTTTAAAACTTCGTTTGAACCTTTGTTTTCTTGTCCTGCCGTTCGCTTTCTTTTGCTACATTTCTTTTCCACATACCTATGTTTATTTGCAGTACGTTTTTTTGGTCGAATTACTTGTGGCTCCACAGCCAGAAGTGGAGGCCTCAGAACCGAGGTTCAGGTTCTGAGGCCTGAATGGATCTTCGGTATCTGATAAATCATCTTCCAAAACAAAATGGAAAGCATAAGGAAACTAACCTCCAAATTAAACTACAAACAAATACGTTAATTTATTTTCAAATAATTCCAATAATTACACTTACCACTATTTGTATCTAATCTCTGTATATAACAGTACCTAAAACAGAATGTTTTTCGTCTAAAGTCGTTTATATTTTTCTCACTTTAGCTGAGCAATATATTTTAAGACACAGTACAAAAACAGCTGTCTGCTGTAAGTCAGAATGGCCTAACCCACATTCTGTTACTTAGACCACGATGCCATTTTAGATTATGTGTAAAAAATTAAGAATCAGAACTCATCAGGCGCGACATTTCGTATCGAATAGCAAAAGGTGGCTTAAGCCATTTTATATCTGGAAATATAGTACTCACAGATACCTCTTACGTATTAAACCTGATTTCGCCGTGGGTTAGGCCACTTTGCAGCTAGCCGCATCAGTTGAAAGAATAAGACTTAGACCCAATATCTTCAGGTAGCTATACCAAGAAGATAAATGTCATAAAAATAGTTATTCCAACAATGACAGCCAGGGTATTTATGTCCTTGGTAACTTTACCAAGAGATACATTGGACCTGAAAGTTCTGTTAAGAATTTTTATAAGAACATCCATTTTGGGCTGTATATTTGGCTGCAAGTAAGTATATGTCATTGTTCCAGTAAAATATGTTATTTTCATTCTCTGGGATGTATTTATAATACCTACGGCTCTTCACTATGTGGTATTATTTTGCACATTTGAAGCAGTTCTGATACACAATGATAGCATCTTTATAGGTATTTTGTACCTGACAGGCTAGAGCATTCGGTTTAATACGATCTACGTTTTACCGTTGCTGACTACATTTCCTACTTTTGTTAGTTGTTAATTCTTACTTTTGGATATATCTTAATTGATTACTTTCATTTATCTCCTAATCCTGCTAAGAGCTGATGAGAATCTCTCTATCCCAGGGATGGTGACACCACCACTTAGCAATACCATTGAAGCAGCAGCCTGCACCATCTAGGCTGATATGAAGCTTGGTCTCAACGAATTTTATTCTTATCTGAGGTAAGTACTCTCAATCATAAAGACTGTTATTACGATGTGCTGTAGCTTTTACTCGATAAAAGTAAGCATTATCTAAAGGAGTACTGCCGTATTTTTTCCATCTGTTTGTAATACACCTTTTTATTATTGACTATCCTCATTTCCTTCTGTTTAAAGTGACCCCCTTTATGATTGCTTTATGATGATGCATCCTCTTCTGTGTTCGCCTTGACTTAAATTAAGGTCATCCACTTCTTTATTACACCATTGCACGACTTCAAAGGCATACGTTAGCCCTGAGATTAAAAATGTGTTAATGGGCTTGGTTTTTGAATCTTCGCTATTTTCCTTTGGAACTCTTTTGACATGGATACCTTCACCATTGAATGTTGGATTCTATTTATTAGTAGCATTTCTAGATATTTGTAACGGTGACCTGTTAGTTGTAAACATGGCAATGGTTATCGTATCGTCAAGGTGGGAATCTGACGGCTACTTTAACTTACCCTTCTCTATCGTTATGGAGTGGTATTTGTTCTAAAGGTTATAATAACTTCAGCGCTCAGTTGGTGCATTAGCTTAAAAAATCATTAAATATATATTTTACTAAATGCTTAGATTTTCAGATCGTCCACGTATAATAGACGGCTTATGAATGAAGAAGCCGTACGTAGCCTGTTCCATTTCAAAAACGATTTAACGCGATATAAAACCAGATCCCACTAATTCAACTCTGTTTTTGAGTTTTAATTTGCAATTTTTATCTAGAGTACCTATTTTTGCACGAGAACATCTAATTGATTTTCTAATTGGTTTTTGTAAGTATTAGTTGAAATAAAATCTTAAATTTTAAAGAGATCAACTCTGAGAAAAAAAATTACCGTCAGCCAAAAAGCGGACATAGATCCGTGCTGGATAAACTACGTCATTGCAACAAATAATTGATTTTATCGGAATTGGTCGTGGTTGATACTAAATACAAACTTGGATTCAAATTTTGCAGCTGATCTCTTAACATCGAACAAAACGTCTGACAATTCCCGGCTTAAGAACATCGCATAATACAAGACACTGGGCTGAAGAAAATCCTGATTTAGTAGAGACATTTGAGGAGGTATTTGAAAAGAATATCTTAATTGGCGTATTAGAAGAGCGATGAGTAAGGCAATTTTTTTTTTTATTATCTTCTTAATATCAACAATATTTTAACAAAGTTTTAATATAAAATCACTCGTAGTACACGCCTACACACATGCAGTATGTAGCAGACTCACCCAGTACTATAATGTTATTAGTTATTATTATTAGGCATGGCAATTAAGGTCACGCTGAAGTAGCAATTATAAGCGGGCCAGGTGAATGTACGATTTAAATATATATCTTGGAATAAGAATAAACGTAACCATCAACTGAGGTAGTTGTTTCATTGAGGTACGTAATCAGGGGGTGGCGAATCAAAAAGTATTACATGGCGACCCTGCCAGGACTCTGAAGTACCCAAATACAATATTCGGCGATGAACGATGGAAAAAGCCAACTCGAAAGAAGAAATTGTTATTAACCAAGCATCTAATGGAGACGCAAGAGGCCAGATTTCAACAAGTAACGGACTTAGTCTATCCGAAGGCCTGTTAATAGGATTGGTTGTAGTAGTACTAGTAGGAGCGACTTACCTAGTAATTAAGCGGTGTCGCAAAGGACTGAAGAAAACAATTAGACGAGAAGTTAATAAGAAAATTTTGCGCCGATCCACTGACGGCTTGAATCAAAACCAGGAAGCAGAAGTTTAAATTTTAGGGTTTTCTTTTAAGTTGTACATACAAGAAACGAAAAATTATATCAATATAATCTCCAATTAAATAATGGACCCATAATTGGAACAGGAAATATAATAGTCACCAAGGAAAAAAAATTAGAAGATTAGATGATTTTAAGTTTTACATGTAAGTTAAGAATATTAGTAAGTGTATTGTATTTTAATATGTAGTAGGAAATATGGTGATCAGAAAGTAAGGGCTTGTTATAAACCACATTTTGATATTATATCTTACTTTTAGTAATTAATCAATTACGTAACGGTTCTTATGGGAGATAGACTTCACGAAATTCTAAGTTCGTTAAATAATATTAAAACCAATTTATTAAAATCAAGTTATGAAAGGCGACAATCGTCTTATGTACAAAGAAAAGTTGACGAAGCAAAAGCTGTTTTTGGCGAGCTAAAAGGGGAAGTTTCTGTTATAAATAAAAAAATTAACGACTCAGAATTAGATGAGAGTGACATTTTATTAGTTAAAAATATTGTCGGAAAAATTAAAACGGTATATCAAGAAATTATAAATTTTAGTAGTCAAAGTACCGAGCAAAATATTAGTAATTCTGGTGCAACCATGGCTTCTTTTGACCTAAAAGTGGCATCTAACCTTTTACCTGTGTTAAACGATTCCGAAGAAAATACCAAAAATTTAATCGAAGCGGCCGAATTTTATAATACGACGCTTAAAAATGATGATAAACAACTTTTAATAAATTTTATTTTGAAAACTCGGCTCTCAAGCAACGCAAAACTAAGATTAAAAACTACCTATACTTCTCTTGAGGCCCTTATTACGGATATAAAAACTTACCTTTTAACTCGAAAATCACCGACCGCCCTTCAGGCACAATTATTCACTATAAAACAAAACAATAAATCTATTGAGCAATTTGGTAAAGAACTGGAGGATCTTTTGGTTGATCTAACGATGGCGCAGGCAAGCGACGACCCTGATATTTATAATATGTTAAGGCCTATTAATGAAAAATCAGCTGTTAAAAGGTTCGCAAATGGTCTTAGGAATCAAAGACTTGGTATCATCATCTCATCAAGAAATTTCGAATTTTTAAAAGATGCTATAAGAGAGGCACAAGATGAGGAAAATTCATTCATAAACGATGGAAACCAAATTTTTAATGTAAATCATAGGGGTAGAGGAAACTTTTATCGAAATTTTTATAGGGGTTCTAATAGAGCCGGGCATTCTTCCAGGCATTTTATTAATAGCAACTTTAATAACAACAACCATGTTAATTTAAACAATAATAACTAGCGGTTTTCATGGAATAGCAATTATAATCGCGGTGCCAGGAATTCTCGGAGTCAGCGATTTCAAGGAAATCGAGGACGGTCATTCACGCCTCGAGGGGCTAGGGGATTCCGCCGACAAAATAATATTTATTTTGCTGAACACGAGTTAAATGTAGGTAAATGCAGAAATACGCATAGGGGCGAAACGTTTTTTCGTCCCTAAAAATGAGAGAATTAGCGAAAATATTTTTACATGCTCGGATAGTTGCTATAATTCAGTTTCTTTTTATATAAATAAGAAAAAAGTAGATTTTCTGGTGGACACAGGAGCGTCCTTGTGTGCACTTCAAATAAAATATTTAGACCCAACCATACCTTTATATAAGGAAAATTTAGAAATTAATGGTATAGGCGGTAAATTAGTTTCCATAGGTTATAGTTTTTTAAATCTTTGCATAGGAAATATAAAGTTTAGAGTTAAATGTTATATATTTGAATCTCTACCATGCCATACTAATGGGATAATTGGGGAAAACTTTTTAAGGTTATACAAAGCCAATTTGAATTATGAAGAAAATACATTAACTCTTTTAAGCGAAGATAAAAAAGTAATTTTAAACTTAAGTAGTAGGGATAACCATGTTTCGATAATTCCTCCTAGATGTGAGATTATTCAGTACGTTAAAACAGGACTAACAGAGGACTGTGTTATTTTACCGAACGAGATATGTCCGGGTGTGTTTGTAGCAGGGGCAATAGCGCAACCAAAAAATGGAGAAGTACCAGTCAAAATTTTGAACACGCGCGAAAGTGAAGTACATTTAAAAAATTGTTTGCCTAAAGCCCAAAGGTTGAGTGACTATACTTGCTGTCAGTTTAGTACTCAAAATTAATTAATTAATAGAGTAAAGAAATTGTTTGATATGTTAAATTTAAATTACTTAAATGAAGAGGAAAACATTTCTATAGGAGGGCTTACTGCTAAGTTTGCGGACATATTTCATATGCCGGGGGATAAGTTGTCAGTTACAAATATTTATAAACAGTCGATCCAAGTTAAAGCAAATACGCAACCAGTATATGTGAAACCTTACAGGCTGGCGCAAACACAAAAAGGGGAAATAAATAACCAAGTTTCGCGAATGCTCGAGTATGATATTATTGAAAGTGCTCAAAGCGAGTGGTCTTCTCCAGTCTTGCTAGTGTCCAAAAAGAATGATTCATCTGGAGAGAAACGTTCTAGACTTGTGTTAGACTACAGATTTTTAAACCGTACATTGGTAGACATTAAATTTCCGATAGCGAATGTAGTTGATATTTTAGATTCGTTGGCGGGTGCTCTTTATTTTTCTCATTTAGATTTAAATCAGAGGTATTATCAGGTGGAATTGGACGAACAAAGTAGGAAGTTTACAGCTTTTACAACGGACCGCGGCCAATGGCAAATGAAAAGATTGCCTATGGGGCTAAAAATTAGTCCTAGTGCTTTGTCGAGACTAATGACAGTAGCGATGGCAGGTCTTAACTACGAAAAATGTTTTGTTTACCTAGATGACATAATTGTTTTTGGAAGAAATTTAAACGATCATAATAAAAACCTGATGGACGTCTTTAGTCGACTACGGAAAGTAAATTTGAAACTAAATCCTTTAAAATGCGAATTTTTAAAAAAAGATATACTTTATTTAGGGCACGTCGTTAGCGAAAAAGGAGTATCACCTGATCCTGATAAAATTCACGCATTGAGAGAATACCCCGTTCCCAAAAGTTCTGACGAAGTAAACCGATTTGTAGCTTTTGCAAACTACTATCGAAAATTTATACCAAAATTTGCGGAAATATCCGTACTCTTAAACAAGCTTTGTAGAAAGTATGCAAGATTTGAGTGGACAGCCTGAATGTAATGAAAGTTTTAATACCTTAAAAAATGCTCTTTCAAATTACCCAATTTTAGACTATCCTGACTTTTCCGAGCAAAACGAGTTTATTCTTCAGACTGACGCTTCCAATTTGGCAATCGGTGCAGTTTTATCAAATAAAAATAATAAACCGGTGGCATATACTAGCAGAAGTTTAAACAAGGCAGAAATTAATTGTCCCATTATGCATAAAGAACTATTAGCAATTTTTTGGGCAGTAAGGCATTTTCGCCCTTATTTATATGGTCGAAAATTTAAAATACGAACAGACCATAAGCCACTGTTATATTTATTTAGTTTAGCTGACCCTTCAAGCAGATTAACAAAATTTCGTTTGGGACTTGAAGAATATGATTTTTATATAGAATACGTAAAAGGTAGGGAAAATGTAGCTGCCGATGCTCTATCTAGAATTATTTTAACTTCGGGAGAATTGAAAAGTCTAAACAATAATATATTGGCTGTTATGACTAGAAATCAGTACAAGAATAGAAAAGCACCAGGTTTTGAGCGAGATAAGAATAATCATACACATGTTAGGCCTGATCAACCGAACATTGTAGAAATTCTTAAACCGCCAAAAAATGGTGTTGAATTGATTATAACGACTCAATCAAATATAACATCTGTGCAGAAAGACGTGACAGAACACTTGGGGAATTTTTATTATGTTCCATCACATTCTATTTTGTTTTATTGTCAGAAGACCGGATCAACTTTGGCGCGAGACGAAATGTTGAAGAATCTGATTGAAATAACTAATAAAGCAAAAATAAATGAGTTATATACATATTTTAAAAGACAATACTAGTAAAGAATTTATTAAATGAATAGGTAATGAAATAAAAAATACGTTAAACTGTAGGGGCCCCCGTATGCTTGTAATAAAAGGAGTTCAAAAAGTAACAGATATAGAGGAAAGAAGAATTATTTTAAACGATTTTCATTTACTTCCCACTAGTGGTCACGCAGGTACAAACAGAATGATAAACAATATCAAAAGGTATTTTTTTTGGTCCGGACTAGACAAAGATGTCAGGGACTTTGATAAAAGATGCGATAAATGCCAAAAATAGAAATACTCTAATCATTATATCAGGGAACCCAGGATAATTACTTCTACCGCCAATTTTTCATTTCAGAAGGTATATTTGGACATTGTGGGACCTTTGCCAACCGATATAGAGGGTTTTACAGATATTCTGACACTCCAATGTGGACTTACTAAATTCGTTGAAGCATATCCGTTAAAAAATTAAGATTCTGTATCTGTGGCAAGATCTTTTGTGGAAAACTTTGTCTTACGATACGGGATTCCGCAGGAAATTGCTACTGATAGGGGATCTGAATTCATAGCTGCCACCATGAAGGAAATCTGTGCCCTCTTAAAAATAAGGCAAATTAACTCTACAGCGTACCATCACGAAATTATTGGTGCACTAGAGAATTCGCACAAAGTATTAGGTGCGTACTTAAGAATTCAAACCGAAAATTTAAAAGACACTTGGAGTACATGGATTCCCTACTGGTGTTTTTCATATAATACAACGGTCCACACCAAAACAAAATATACCCCTTTTGAACTAGTTTTTGGTAGGGAATGTAAGATTCCAAATAACTTAAGTAACATTGTCGAACCTATTTTTAATTTTGAAAGTTACCGTCTTGAGTTAAAATATCGGCTACAACGAGCTCACGAGGATGCCAAAACCAACTTAATACATTCAAAATTAAAAAGAAAAGACATATATGATATGTGAGTCAACCCTATCGAGTACAAAAAAGGAGATACAATTTTAATTAAAAACGAGGACGGCAATAAACTAATGGACCCTTGCTTTCTGGGGCCATACGTGGTTGTCAGAGAAGACACTCCAAATGTAGTAATATTAAAAGACGGAAAAGAAGATATAGTTCATAAAAATAGAACTAAATTATATTATCAATAGGGCATTATATTATAAATAGATTATTATAAGTTATTATTAGGTTATTTCAGATAAGGCGCCTCTTTCCTATCTATCTATCTATCTATCTATCTATCTATCTATGCTTCACTCTATATTCTTTATTCTATATTGTAACAAGCAAATTTTGGAGAGGCGACGTGCGACGTTCAAATAGGCGAGGACGTGACAACCCTTGAAAACGAATGGCGCAGCAGTAGAATCGAATTGGTGTTATATAATATGGGAGTATATAGATAGATTAGAATTAAGGCGTAGATATAGTTATTGTATGAATAGCAGAGTCGACTCATGGCGTTATGTAATTATGATGACTATACTGGCGAAGTGTTAAGGTGTAAGGCGGAAATATTTGTGGCTGTAATAATATTGGCGAAATAAAACGTGTTACTAAAAACTAATTGTTTACAGATCAGAAGTCGGGATAACCTACGTATTGTGTTATTTGTTGTGGAGAACGGTCAAATACACGATTTCGGCGAGATAAATCGCAGTGCCATCTTCTTCTTTTTTTTGTGTGAGTGGCGATATCACAAAAACTCATAACAAAAGGCGGGCGTTTGTTGCTATCCTTGACAGTGGATTGACATTTGGCGATTTTTCAGATATTCACGATAATAATAAACAAGTGTGTGCTAATTAATTAGTGATTATTGTAAAAATTGTGGCGTATTTCAACTGTGTTTATTGGCATTGGTGTTTAAAAGGCGTTTTTCAAGTGATTTCCTATGGAGGAAGGCAGAAGTGACGAGTTAGAGCTCGATTACGAGTTGGAATTAAGCGACGGTGACCACGGCGAAGGCGATTCGGCGATGGAAGACGAAACAGTCTCCATGGTACATAAGCTGTTGAAAGGCGGTTTGGCAACTAGTATCCAGCAGATTGTGGCGGCCGAAATGGCAAGGGCGGCGAAGCAAAAGGCGGCCGAAATGGTAAAGGCTACGAAACAAAGGGCGGCCGTTGGTACTGGCGGTACCAAGGGCAACAAGAAGGGCGAAAAATCAGGTGAGCGCGTTCCTCAGGCGGTAGTTGAGCATGCTTGTAGCGATAGGGCGGACTCCGCTTGCAGTTTGGGCTGTATGGGGTCAAGGGCAAGGGCAGGCGGCGACCTTATTGACCCTTTCGATCCTGACAGTCAGGACTGTAACGTAGTCAGGTGGTTGAGCAAAATTGATCAGTTGGGCGATATTCATGAATGGTCGAACTATGAGAGAGCGTATTTTATGCAGGCGAAATTGCAAGGCGCAGCAAGGGGCTGGTTTAATCGGCTCGATGAATATGACCTCTCATGGGAAGACTGGAAGGCGTTTCCTAGAGTGTATGACTTTGCTCAGCTGCTCAAGGAGATGATAGCGAGGGTTAAATTGGACGGCGAAACCGTGACCCATTATTATCATGATAAAATGGCGTTGATTGAAAGGTGTGGGCTTTGAGGCACAAAGGCGCTTTCGTGTCTGATTGATGGTCTACCTCTCGATCTACAGGCGAATGCGAGGGCATTTGGTTGCTCTTCCCCTGGCGACTTGTATACTGGTTTTCTTTCCTCTTTTGACAGATATCGGCGTCCATCAACCGATATTGTGGAATTGAAGGGGCAAGGAAGTCCAGGATCATGCGCAGGCGTAGGCGACGAAGACTTTGCGGTCTTCTGAGGCGATTCTCAAATTGAGAGAGGCGTGTGGCGAATTTTGGGTACCCAAGGCGTACAGTTTCCAACTGCTGGCGCGGGCTGACGTTTACGAGCAAGGCGTTTGCTGACTTTTTGGCGAGGCGAGGTGTAAAACACCGAGGACGAAAGGGCAGGTTGAAAGGTGCAAAGTGAGTCTGACTGGCGAGGTGCAAAGGGCGAATGGTCAGGTTGAAAGGTGCATGCAAGTGAGTTTAACTGGCGAGGTGCAAATGGCGAATGCTCTGTTGGCGAAAGGCGAGAGCTATGGCGATTTAAGGTCCAAGTCCAAACTTCTTATTGAGATAGCAAAAGGCGAGTGAGAACCTGACAAAGGCGTAAAGTAAAGGTGATATTCGATAAAAGGCGTAAGGTTGCAACTACAGGCGAAACCTTTACGGGTAGACGATTTGGTGTTATGGCGAATGCACAGATCGATAAGATCTGGTTGATTTACTGGCGAGTTAAATTAATGAGGGCATTAATTGTTGCAGGATGGCCGAATGTAACAAGCAAATTTTGGAGAGGCGACGTGCGACGTTCAAATAGGCGAGGACGTGACAACCCTTGAAAACGAATGGCGCAGCAGTAGAATCGAATTGGTGTTATATAATATGGGAGTATATAGATAGATTAGAATTAAGGCGTAGATATAGTTTTTGAATGAATAGCAGAGTCGACTCATGGCGTTATGTAATTATGATGACTATACTGGCGAAGTGTTAAGGTGTAAGGCGGAAATATTTGTGGCTGTAATAATATTGGCGAAATAAAACGTGTTACTAAAAATTAATCGTTTACAATATACTAATTTAGCACCTTTTCGTTTTAACTTCTTAAAATATTGTGAATGCAATTAATAATAGATCCTTGAAAGAATTTTCATTTAAAGGAAATGCAAATTCTTTTTTCTTCAAAGGTCAGTAAATCCGTCATTACTCGACTGTGTAGGCGGCCGTGAAGTTTCGTTTTTCCTTCGCCGGAGCTTTACTTTTCACTTTTCCGCCGGCGGAGGTAAAAGTGTTGTCATAGCCACATAGATACAATACAAACAGACAACAAAATAAGCGTCAACTCAAGATTATTTATTAAACTACAATTTGTATTTATCACTCAATTTGTGACTGCATTTCTAAAAATCACTAATTTAGGAACAAATTGGATATTATTTAATCGAACTTACTGAATAACTGCTTATCAATACGGAATTAAAACGCAATCGGAGACGCAATCTTAAAAAAATAATTATTGTTGACAGTGTCCACTGACAGCTTTATGTTACATTACTATAGCAACAACCTGTGCCTATTCACCGACACCGTTCTAAGCCGCCTTGCGAACCCACTTATCTTTAATAATAATTAGATATTATTACTATTAAAAAGAGATGTTTTTGCATTAATTTGTCGACATTTGAAGAAAAAACAGCATATTTTATTTGGAGGAAAAGTTACTTTTCCTCCATATAAAATAATATACTATTAATGACCCGGGGGAGATGCAGTATGTAGCAGACTCACCCAGTACTATAATGTTATTAGTTATTATTATTAGGCATAGCAATTAAGGTCACGCCGAAGTAGCAATTATAAGCGGGCCAGGTGAATATACGATTTAAATATATATCTTGGAATAAGAATAAACGCAACCATCAACTGAGGTAGTTGTTTCATTGAGGTACGTAATCAGGGGGTGGCTAATCAAAAAGTATTACACACATGCTCTTACTCACAAATATAAGTTTAAAAATGTCAGAAAACAAAGCTTTATTTTATATATATTATAAAACATTAGTTACTTTCTATTATATGAAATGAAATAGAGCGATGATATCGTAATTGATGAGCTTCTCAACATGACAGCTTCAATTTTGATCGACACCTTCAAACAACTGGATAGGGAATTAAATAGCTACCGGAATCAGATTTTTATTATACCAGGCTTTCTATTTATCTTTTATATTTTATCCGCTCTACTTACGTCTGTTTTATCGAAAAGAGCCGCATTTCACTTTAACAAACCCCCCAATGTGCCCCGTCAGCAGTTTTCAAGATAAAACAAAGAAAAGTTTCGGAGGTTCATTGATGAATTGTCGAGAATATAGCTTAAAGTTGTTCCAAAATAAATGGCGTTTTCACCCGATTACGATTATATATAGAATTCTATATATAGAATTTTAAACATCATGCAGAAGAAAATGCTTTTCCTTGGTTGAAAAAAATGCATAACAATACGAGCAATTCTGCGTCAATATAATAGACGTGATTATTTCTAATCTAAACACTGGCCGACATTTTTTCTTGTAACATAAAACTGAATGACATATTGTAGTAGATTGACCTCACAATGTCATTAATTCATTATACTGCCGTCCTATGAAAGACCCCCGTATCTCCAGGCGACATGATTTTGAGAAAAACGCGGTGAAATATTATTTTGTTTTTCTCAAAGTTGTGATATGTGCTATGTATGTAAAATTTACTTTATTATGGTTTTTAAGGGTTCTGAACAGGATTATGTAAAAATAAACGTCATAAAGTATTTAATATCACCAAAACGTGGAGTTACGGGGTTTAAAATTTTCATAAGCTAGTAACTTTACTTAGTAATAGCACAGTAAAACGTAAACGTACCTGGTTCTTACTATGTAAAATGAACAAGGAAGATATGTGTATTACTTTGTTTTAAAAAAAATTAAAAATAAAATATTGTCATGTAATTATTTTTTACTTTAATTAAAATGAACAATGAACATTACAGACAAAAAAGTACATTAAAATAAAAAAAGTAGCTAAAGAAACACGAGTAACACAAGTAAATAAAAACTAATGTATTTAATCCTGGTCTGATATAAAAATATTCTTCCAAAAGTCTCGTCGATTTGCAGGTATGACCTCACTTAAGTTTTTTAAAATATTTTCTTTTTTGGTTTTTGGTATCCCACATGGAGCGTTTCTGGGATTGGGTTCATCGCCAAAACCATTTTTAATTATTTTTATTTTCAAAAAGTCTAGAGATTTCAATTCTTCTTTGTAATCGGTTTGTACTTTCAAGGTGAAAGATCCTTTTTCAGCTATAATATATATATATCTATCTATAAGCCACAGCACGGTCAACAACTGCTCCGTTTTAAGTTAATATAAGTGCGGGGTAAAAGTCGATTTGATACGAAAAATTAGTATGAACGAATTCAGAAAAATTTGGGCTATCCAGTGAGCTTCGAAATTTGCCAGTAAGACCTTAATTATCATGTCTAAATGTGCGTATTGTGATTCATCGGTTCGTAACAAGCCAATGTTGACATGCAGCGGTTATTGCAAAAAACCATACCATGCTGAATGTGCGTCTGTTTCAAATAATGCAGCCACGATTATAAATTCTACGGTCGGAGTGTTTTGGAAGTGTCGCACATGTATCAATTTTGACACTAATGGTTTGGAGTTAAAATTGAAAGAAATGTTTGAAGGGAAATGTGCGGAGCTTATGAATTCATGGACCGAAAAATTGAATGAAATTGTCAGTCAATCAGTGGACTCAGCTATGCAGCAGATAACAAGTAAGATTTCAATATCAAGCGGCACTGAAACCTCCTCTGCTAGTGCTACCCACTCGTATGCAGATAAAGTGAGTAATTCTAACATCTCAAAAATTATAGTACTTCCGAAGAATCAACAGAATAATTCTCGCACCAAACAAGATATTCTGGAAAATATCGACCCTGCTTCAGAAAGTATATCTTTCATAAAGGTCGTTCCAGTATCGAACGGAGGATTAATTTTAAGTACTTCTGCAAGCAACGCCAGTAAGTTTAGAGAATTGGCCTGTGATAAACTGTCTGGAAATTACGAAGTTCGTGAACTGAGGGGTGTCCAGCCAGTTATTAGGATCGTGGGATTGTCAAGGGAGTATGATGAAGAAACTTTAGTAAACTTTATGCGTTCTCAAAATACTGAATTATTTTCAGATATATCTTCATATAAATTATTAAAAATTTGGCCAACTAAAAGGAATAAATTGATTTTTCAGGCTGATTTGCAGGTAAATGTGTTCGCATTTAAAAAACTCGTAGAACTTGGCAGGGTGGTCATAGGGTTGGATGAATGTTCCATATACGAAGCAATCTCAATTCCGCGCTGTTTCAGGTGCAATAGTTTTTTTCATACATTCAAACTGTGTAAAAAAGCGGTGACATGTCCTCTATGCTCTGAGAATCATGATTTAAAAAGTTGCAAAGTTACTAAAGATCAATATAAATGCGTAAATTGTGTCAGTATTAAGGAAAAACAGAAGATAGATGTGCCAGTCGATCATGCTGTTTGGGATTATAAAAATTGTTTTGCATATAATCAGATTTTGGATAAAACAAAGTCTGATATTTTATCGGACTCTAAATAGCAATTAATGAATGGCATATTTGAAACAGACTATACGCTTAAACGTTCAAATACTTTTTCAGACGACCAGGATTCAAATTCGACTGGTCTAAATAACACGAATTCCTTATGTGGCGATAAATATAATATTTCGGTTTATTATCAGAATGTGCGTGGCTTGAGGAGCAAAACAAACGACCTCTTAAATTCTGTATTGGCAACTGATTTTGATATTCTCGCATTTACGGAGACTTGGTTGAACGCGGACGTTTTGAATACCGAACTTTTTGATTCTCGATATTTCGTACACCGGATGGATAGAAACTTTGCTCAAATGGGTGTTAGTCGGGGAGGAGGAGTATTGTTGGCTGTCAAAAATAAATTTAGCGTATCGGTTCAGAAAATAAATAATATTCCGAATTGTATTGATTTATTGGGAGTTAAAATATCAATGAAGACAAGTATTTTTTACTTGTTTCTAACATATATACCTCCGAATACCTCGCTTGCGGATTATAATAGTTTGTTTGATGAGATCTGTCGATGTGATTGTCTTTATAGTTCTAGATTTTTATTCTTAGGCGATTTTAATTTGGCAGATTTCGTAAATTTTTCACTTGGTGACTGCAATGTCAATGATCGAACTCTCTCTACTATAAACTTTTCGCAATTTTTTGACGTTACTCAAATTAACTCGATCTTTAATGTAAATAACCGGTTATTAGATTTAATTTTTGTTAGTAATGATTTTTCGAGGAGTAAGGTTGAAAGAGCCATAGATGTGTTGTTGCCCGAAGATTCACATCATCCAGCTTTAGAAACATTATTAACTTTGAATCATGCGAAGAATCTAGCGAAACATGCAACAGATAATATATTTTATAACTTTAGAAAAGCTGATTTTCGATGCTTATATGACCATATGTGTAATATTGATTGGAATTTTTTGTGTGAGTTAAATGATATAAATGTGGCTTGCGATGTATTTTATGAGAAAGTTTATTTTGCTCTAAATAAATTTGTTCCTAAAACCTTAAAACGCAAAAGAACTTATCCTCCTTGGTTTGATTCTAAAATCATTAATAAGATTAGAAAAAAATTTGGGGCTTGGAAAAAATTTAAAGGATCTAATGACGATAATGATTATCTAAGATTTCAGCAAATTAGAAGAGAAGTCAAATTTGATGTGGATACAGCATATAAAAAATATTGTGAGTCTATAGAGAATCGCATTACTAGTAATCCGTCCAATTTTTGGCAACTGATTAATTTGAAGAGAAAAAATATAGACCTACCTGAGATTGTGACATGGAATGACCAAGTGTTTAGGAATCGAACAGATATTGTAAACGCATATGCACATTTTTTTCAAACTGCCTACATCCAACCTAATCCAATTTTAATTCCGGAAAATATAAGTAATCAAGTATATAATTCAATTGCGATTACGAATGCGACTGAAAATGAGGTATTGGAATGTTTGAAGAAAATGAAACCTAAAGGCATAGTTGGTCCGGATAAAATTCCAGCGTTTTTTCTTCGTGATTGTGCATGTATATTAGCAAAACCACTTTCTATTCTTTTCAGTAAATGCCTGCAAAACTCAACATTTCCCGATATATGGAAGATCTCTAAAGTCATTCCGGTATTTAAAAAGGGCGACAAACACAACATAGAAAACTATCGACCAGTCTGTATAATTAATAATTTTTCTAAATGTTTTGAGATGTTTATTCATAAATGCCTCTTTTTTCAATTAAAACATCAGTTTACTGATTTGCAGCACGGATTTATAAAAGGGAAATCTACGGTTACTAATCTTTTTTGTTTTACACAGTTTGTAGCGGATTCTTTAGATCGAGGATACCAGGTAGACACGGTGTATACAGATTTTTCGAAAGCGTTCGATCGCTTAGATCATAATATTTTACTTACAAAGTTTCATTCTTTTGGATTAACAGATAAGCTAATTTTATTTCTAAGATCATATCTCTGCAACAGACAGCAACTGGTCGAATTTGATGGTCAGTCATCTACGCCTTTTATTTCAACCTCAGGGGTACCGCAGGGGTCTATTCTTGGTCCTTTGCTATTTGATATTTTTATTAATAGCATTGTGACTAATGGTAGAATGCTTTTGTATGCGGATGATGCAAAGATCTTTACGTGTATAGAGGGCGTGGATGACTGTCATAGACTTCAAGTAGCAGTTGATCAAATGGCTGAATGGTGTAACACAAATAGACTATCTTTGAATATTAACAAATGTAATGTCATGACATTTTCAGTAAAAAGAAATCAATTGTTATTTGAATATAAGATAGATGGAGTAACATTACCTCGAGTACAGACTTTTAGAGATCTTGGTGTGACCTTCGACAGCAGACTTTCTTTTGTTCCTCATATAAATAACCTTGTAGCAGAGTGTTCCAGATCACTTGGTTTTATTATCAGAAATTCGAAATTATTTATTAAGAATTCCTCGCTTAAATTACTCTACTACGCATTTATCAGATCTAAAATTGAATATGCTTCTATAATATGGTCTCCAGTATACCAAGTTCATATCGATAAGTTGGAAAGACTTCAGCGTCAATTTTTAAAATATTTAAGTTTTAGATCTGATGGTCATTATCCCGATATAGGTTATCCTCATGAAATTTTGTTGCAAAGACATACATTTTCTTCCCTGCAGCATAGACGTATGGTTGCCGATTTAAGGTTTCTTTATAAAGTATTGCATAATATTGTTGATTGCAGCAGTATATTGGAGCAGATATCTATTCTTACACCTAGGGCGGCATCTCGTCACTCACAAGTGTTTTATAATTCTACACCGCGGACAAACCTTTTTCAAAATTCTCCAGTACTCCGAATATGTAGTTGTTATAATGAACATCAAAACAGTTTCGACATATTTGGCTGCAAACTGTCTCATATAAATATTTGATAATGTGTAATAATAATGTTAGTTTTTTTTTTGTACCTATATAGATTCAAACTTATTGTAAAATTTAATTTCTATATTCAAACTTGTATATTCTTAATACTTTGTTATATTTTGTATGCTCTTGTTAACCCATTTGTTAATTGGTTTTGTACTGTGATTTGGGTTTAAATAAATAAATAAATAAAATAAATAAATAAATAATTTTTGAAATCTGAGAAAGATATCCGTGGAGTAACCCTCTTTAATTTGGCCTGTGATGAAATATCCTTCCATTCACGAAAATCAGAAATAATCATTTCTTTAACACCTACGTGTCCAGAATTCGACTTTTTTACAGCCTCCATAAAATCAGGAAAATCATACACCTTTTTCATTCTCTTTAGAGACAACTCCACCTGGTGATGGAAGCTATCAGCCGACATGAAAGAATGCCCAGCTTCAAAATAGTTGATGACAATATCTTTTGCGGACAGCTTGTTAGAATTTATTATGTACACCAAGAACGTTAAAAACGACCAATTTTTATTCTGGGAGGCACAGTTATCCAACCAGAAAATGAAGTGTTCGGGACCGCGGTTATGCAGAAATTGGCATAAAATGCGCTTATTAAATCTTGTTTTGACCTCCCAGATATACCTTCATGCCACAAAGCTGCATATGGTTTTCTAAATTTTGACTTACCTAAGGGCACAAAACTTTCATTGTAAGGAACAATTCTTTGCGTAAAAATTACATTTGACTTTTTCAAGGTCGGCAAAAACTTTTATCGTATCTGGATTAGGCCTCTCCTCTGCGTCTTTTCTGTATAATTCTCTCGAAAGTTTTGCTTTATTTGTTTTCCCCAACTCTGACAAATCTCACAGCTCTCAATTAAATTATCTTTGGAATGAGTTGTATCATGTAACTTGAATCCCTCACAACTATCACATTCTTCATGCCCCAAGTTCGTAAAAGAAATATTTTTCAATTTAACCACCTTTCTATAAACTTCGTAGAAACACTTATTGTTTGGATATTTTTCAATGTAGTCTTTATGCATTAAATTAATAGTTAGATCACTTGGAAGGTAAAGTCGGCTTGGGGCATGTTCCCTGCGATAATGTGAGATTGTTGGATTAAATTGTTCGATGTGTCGTTCAATGTTGTCCTTAGCAATCTTAGCGTGGAACAGATGTTTTCCACGTTTATCTTTTTCTGGTGAAATGTGACGTTTCTTAAATACTTCTTGTTTAACAAAATTATGAATAGGCCAGTCATTGGCCTTTTTATACCTTAGGGTGGTAAGAAGAAATATCTTACAAACATTTTGACCTTTGCCTTCTGAATTTTTAAAGACATACTTAAAACTATTTTGTTTGACAATTGGGTCGCATGAACGCCGTCGTCCTGGTAAGGCAATTTAGAACATACGTTTTTTTTCTAACCAATTTAAAGACCAGTACATTTCATTTATTTCTTTTCTTTTTTTGGCACTTCTTTTTGCATTTAATATCACATGGCTGACGAACGTTGTGTTTACCCTTGACCTGTTTATATTTCTGTTGCTTTCTTGAAGCTAATGATGTTGAAAAAATTTGTCGTTTTCTTAATTTCCCTTTCTTCGTATAACGTTCCGTGCTTTGGGCTGTAGTTGGACTGAAAGTAGTATCATCTATGGATTCTTTAGGTGCGTTTTCCATATCTGTAGATAAGACATATCCTTTTAGAAATGCTTATTTTTATTTAGTTTAGATTTAAATACTACCATGTTCTACGTTATTTGTGTTTAATGATCCTATTTTTAGGTTATTATCACTATGCTGTAATATATCAATATTTTTTCCTTCATCTAATAATAATTGTGAATCTGACAATATTTTGATTATTAGTTTTTTCAAAATTTTTTAAATGTAATATCACATTTAGCCCCGTATCACACGAGTCCGACATCGGACATCCGACGTCGGATATCCGGTTATTTCTAATTTACGCACCTCTCCGACTCTCCGGCAAACGTGTGAAAGCTTTCATTGAATGTTACGTACCTCGCGATCAGATATCCGATGCCGGATGATCTTATCCAGCATGTGTGAAAAGGCACTTAGAGTTTTCTAGTAACAATGAGTCAGAGGATTCACCTAATTCACAAAGTTCTTCATTTTGGTAAAATATGACCTGAGTTTTAGTAGTAGTAGAGTTTTCGTCCGGCTGAATACGAAAACCATCACAAGTAGTAGAGGTGTCGATTTTTAAAAAGCAACCATCAGTATTATTTCCCTGATTTTCAGGGAGAACTGTTGAAACTTTCACTTTGTTGCATATCCCAAGAGTTGAACTATTAAAATCCGACTCATGGATATCTAGCACCTTTAAAGGTCCAATTTCCATATTGTCTTCAGTACATATAGGCACATTTTGAAAACATTCTTTTTGAGCTAAAGAAATCATTAGTTTTGCTCTTTTTGAACCCATTTCTAAATAATTTAACTATGCATTTTATAACACTACACTTTTTACATAAATGATACTATTCATGTCACTTGAGTTTTTTTTTATGAATATATAACACATACCTAATACTGGCTTTTAAAAAACATTTTTTTCTATGAGAATGAGCAAAGACGAATTCTTCTTTTTTTATTAGTAGATATTATTAACAAACATTCAAAGTAAAAATAATAATACAATTAAAAACTGATTATTGCGTTTATTTTTTTTGTGTCGCTAGTTTGCATCTTGCTCACGTGTTCATGAGCCAAGTATCTTTTCCGCAAGTGAGATGAAGGGGAAGCTTTAAGCCGGGCAAGCTTCTCACCGGACGAGCAATATTTTCGTAAATATTTTTTGTAAACGTTAAAAAACAAGAAGTTTTGCGGTGTGCCATCGCAAAGAGGACATCAATAAATTGTCTTTTAAGATGTTTAGAAACATTTGCAATCATTTAAAAACTGCGTTTGCGAATGTTTTTTTTTGAAAATACACAGTTTTAAAATTTATTACATTGTATGGCTCGATGCCTCGTTGATCCGCCGAACCATACATTAAATACAGTATTTAAATATGTACTTATTTTGTAATATCTTACCTTGAATAATTTGTATTTAAATCGTAGCACGAAATCACAACACTTTTAAATAAAAAATTAAACGCTCAATCACCATACATGCATTCATTCGGCATAAAAGAGCGCTAATTAATGAACTTCACTTAAATAAAACACCGCCTTTCAGGATAAAACACGTCGCAACAAAGCGCGATATCCCTTGTACTAAGTAAAAACCTCGTAATCACTATTGCTTCAGGCTGCTCTCTGACTAGTTGGTGCGGCAGCCGTTTAAAAAAATACTGGCACCAAATTTTAAGCTCTTGGATAAAACTGAAGGGCTAACAATCAACACTCTATCAAAAGACAGTTTTCCACGTTTTTTTTTTAAATCTTCAACATAAATTAGAACGAGAAATCAAAGGATCTGCCAACATTATTTCAGGACTTAAAAAAACGGGGCCATATCCTGTAGACTCCGCCAAACCAAAAGGAAGCTTGCCTTGTAGAGTTAAAGAAGATGAAAATGTACACAGAAGCATATCGGAGGTTGTGACTGATATTCTGGCTGATCTTCGTAAAGACTCAGCTCCAACAGCAACTCCTCAGCAACGTAGAGAGCAGTTTCAAATTTCACCAGGAGTAAGTGCTTCTGTTCAAGATTTTCAAGAACCCTCTACTAGCAAATGCATCTCCGCCAAAAATAAAAACAAATTAAAATGTACGGAAAGTGATTCTTGCCAAATAAAATCTTTAACTCCTCAGAAAGAAAATTGGATTCTGGTAAAATACCTCGGTCAAAAAATGGAAAGGCATTATGTTCTAGAAATAACCGAAATTCCAAGTAATTTCAACGAGAAGATATACAAAGTTAAATTTCTTAAGATAATGCTAGGCATGCATATTTATTTTATAAAGGCTCAGAAAGACAAAGGTTATGTTACTGAGAGTATGATCATAAAGGTCGTAAACAAACTGGAAAAAGGAACTGCCAAATGTTACTATTTCGAATTTTTTGGACAAGATTTTTGTTCAAATATCCCTATTTAGTTGAATATGTTTATATGTTATAATAAATATGTAATAATAAATAATATTTTCAAGGCAATGTCTGTTTTTTTACCTAAATGCATTTTTAAAAACTTATTTTGTTAACCAATTAGGCCTTTATGGCGTCATATTAAACTTTATTAAATTGATTTTCCCATATAGCTCAAATGTAAGACGAAATGTAGCAAGCCAACATTAAAAATTACTTTAAGCTTAAGAAAAAACCTTCAAAACTGAACTAAACATTGCCATCTTACAGTAGTTCATTTTATACAGTCAAATGTGGCGCACCAGACCTCTCACATGTAATAAAAGTAGTGTGGTCAGTACATTGATGTGTTATTATCGCCATTATATCCTAAAACAATATCTTGCGAATCTAAAGGCGCAGTGGGTACTAGTAATTCTGGATTATGGGGAAGAGGGTATATCGCAGAAAGTAAATTTAAATACTTGATGTTTTGCTTTTTTTCTATGGAATAACTCTGAGTCCTTGTTATACAAAAAAAGGCAATCATTAAGATGATTGGTGAGGTCTCGCTAGATCACTGGTACCGCAAAGAGTACCTCTCTTTGATCCACTATTCGACTAAAACAAAGAGTAAAAATAATTTTAAGCTTTGTTTTCGTAGCGCAGCTTTCAAATATTTCGAGTTTGATTTACATTGATACTACTTAGTAATCTACTGACAATTTTATACTTAACTAAAATTTATAAAACAACGAAGGATAACATTTTACCCGGAATTGAAGACTATAGATCAGACAAATATTTTTACCAAAATATTTTGCTGCACAGTATTTTAAGAAACCTAGAAACGGAGAGGCCAAATCATTATTTACCAAGTAAATTTACTTTTTATTGCAAAAGCCGCTATTTTCTAGCATATTATCTAAATCATATCATTCCAAACCTACATAAAAGTTTAATGTATTTTTTATATTTTATAAAAAGTTGCGATCGTGTCGTATCGTATATTTTGTTTTCAAGTTAACACTAAAAATTAAGCCTAAGGAGCTTAAATACTAGACGGGAACACGTAAGCTGCGAAAATCCCGACTCCACTACGTCGAATTCTTTTAGTTTAGCATCATTGGGGCACGCATTCTGGAAGTTTGAAGCTTGATATTATGCTGAAAGCTTTGTTGTTATTTATTTAACTCCCCTTTTGTTTATTGCAATTTAATGTACCAAAAATTACGACCGTACAATAGTAACCGATAAGACCGTGCACTGCAACAGACCGGATATCACTTTTCTAGAACAGCATTTAGCTGTTCCTAATGTCCACAATCTTCAACACACAATCGACGAGAAGATACAGAAATAAACAGAGCTTAAATTTGAATTGAAACGGATCTGGAGGTTAACCGAAGTTCACATTCTACCAATGGTAATCTCGACCACAGGAATCATACCTTTAGGCCTACAAAAAAACATTAAGACTGTGGGATTGGATCCAAACCTATTCAAAATAATGCAGAAAGCCGTCATTCTGAACACCACACGAATCACCCGCAAATTTCTAAAGGAGTGAAGATGTTTTGGCTTAGGCCCGCACTTCCCTCCATTCCACCAGTTTACACACGCTGAGAAAGAAGAAAAATAATGATAATAATAATAATAATATTAATAATAATAATAATAATAATAATAATAATAATAATAATAATAATAATAATAATAATAATAATGATAATAATATTAAATAATAATAATAATAATAATAATAATAATAATAATAATAATAATAATAATAATAATAAATAATAATAATAATAATTTGGCAATAGCATGAACTAACAAAATTACAATCATTTTCAATTTGTTGCATTTAATATAAACTTAAATTGTCTATTGTCGTGCTGTGCACACGAATTTCCTACATTTCTGCCTAAATATTTAAATATTTCTTGCTTTCTTCACATCGTTTGGTGAACTGTTATATTGACTAAGTGCACGGAGGAACACATCATTATATCTATAACGATTTGGAGCTACAGAAACATAAAAGTCCTCTCTAGACCGGGTTTCATAATTATGTGTATCCAATATACATTGTGTGCTTTTTAATATAATATGTTCTGGATATAATCTCTATTTAATTTTATATATAAAAGTCATTGTGTTTCATAATACGACCACTCAACATACGTATTATTCATAATATAGTTTGTGCACTAGTAAATCTATTATATCTCAATATGCAGCAAAAGCTTTAATTTCTTCTCGTTGGACTGTTTGTTATTTAGGAAATATAATATTGAACTGCAATAGCTCAAATATGGTTAAATTATTGCTTTATATATTGTTCGTCTTATCCATTCACTAATACGGCATCTTCAAATTTACAGTGCAAGCCGACAGAATCACCCAAAAATAATTTTTACGAGGAAATCAAGAAATATTTAATAAAAAGATTAGTTGAGTGTAGGAAAAGCACAAAAAATGGCGTTATTAGATAAGGAAAATGCGAAACATGAAATGCACATACTGAAAAATGACGCTAGATTATGCTTTATCTTACCACCACTTAATGTGGAGAATTTGTGAGACATAAATTTAAGGCGATTATAAGCAGCTTTAAGGAAGGATTGGGCTTAGTGGAAATGAAAACAACTTCTTACTTAAAGTTACTCTCAACCCAGCGTTAAGAACCATCTGATAGTGTTGGTGCAAAGGGGCATAAGATCACCTTTAACACTATAACACAAATAATAGGTAGTAGTACTATAGAAAGTTATATAGAAGCTCCTACACTTATCGAACACCTTAATTAACTTGTTCAAATTGCTTCTCTCAACCAGGACCTAATTACACTCCATAGGCAAAGACCGTTGGTTCTATTAGTTGAATTAGTTAACTAAAGCTGAAATTCTATAACCGTTGCTCTTCTGTAGGAATAAGCTTTTTTTTCTCCTTCATGAACCCTCACGTGTCAAATAACTACAATTCAACATGCTCGAGAGGCAAAATATGCACGGTGGGAACTGGTATATGTCAACGATACAAGGTTAATGATATTATAGACAATGTTTGCGAACCAGGCATCAATTTATCTAAAATGATTAACGAGGTACGATAGGATACCGTTACGCTGAAGGTAAGCTGAAAATAATTTGATGTCTAGAATGGCCAACATTTAATTAAGAAGAAAATTAAAGCTCAATTTAATTATCCTTTCATACAACATGTTATACGTATAAACAAAAAAAAAAATATAACTAAAATCAACAGAATATAAAAAAGGACGGACCTTCCCAAAATATTTCTGGTTCTTGTGACAAAAACCAAAATGAAAACCTTATCTACCTTCCTATACCCCCTAATCATATCGCAATTAATCGACGTGTTAGAATAAGTTTTTCTATTGCTGTGTTTTTATAAAAATAATTATAATATTAATTTTTGTTCTAAAATAACTAAATAACTATCAACATATTTTAAAAAAATTAAATTCAAACAAACCTGATCAGCACTGACATATAACACTAGTATATAGAGTGAAAAACAGCAGCATTATTGAAATTCAATATTACAACGGGTATTGTAATTACGTTCAGCTATTACAGTTTCTGTAAGAATATCGATATTCGTACGTTGTCCAACCTTGAATATTCGATTCTGTTTTTACCAAGTCGGTTCGAATAGTAACTTGAACCAAGATGCAAGATAAAAAGTTAATAATTATTATATTAGGAATAAACAAAAGCGAACTCGGAATAAAAGTCATGTTACGGAATTGTTTAAATTATCGTAACAATTCTGCATAAAGTTCCCTTTGTAAGATTCTGGCTTTAGACCACCGCTGTTCTGCATACCAACTCTTAAATTCATCTCTGTATGTGTGGTATTTTGCTACTCTCACCTAATTTTAGCATTTCGTTTAAAGGCAAACGCTTTTAATGCCATTAACTTTTTGGCTGATTAATATAATATTTATCGTTTCCATTCCTTTTCATCTATAATTTCGATTATTTCCGGTAAAGGTTTGCGACGCTTTTCGTGAGGTATTCTGTATATTAATCCTATGGTAAATCCTGACCTGCAAATTTTATTATGAGAACAAAGCCCGGATTAAAATATTGATAGCGCTGTGTTTTATTATATAAGCTTGAAAGGGGAATTAAATCAATACAATATTTTTACGGAAAGGTTTTAAAAACATGAAAAGGGACCTCTTTGGGGCACATATAATCCTCCATTTATTAGGCAGATACTTGATTTTTAAAACATGTTTTTCCTGCCCACCCTAATGCTCATATAAATTCAAAAGCAATACATAATTTTAACATAAGCTAGTATTAGTTCCACGTAATCTGGAAATTTACCTAAACTGGCAAATAGTACATCAGAGACACTTTCTAAAAGTATTCTTTATTTAAATTATTGAGCATCAAAAAATAGTAAAGAAGGAATGACATGTTTAAGTCAGAAATTTACTGGCGAAACATTTGCTCAAAGAAGTTTATAAAAGTAACTTGTAGTTATTGAAACTGCAGAGGAACTAAGAACAAAAACTTCTGGCCTTTTCTGCAGTATTATCTCATGCGATCATGATTCCTTTTGTTTCGTTAAAACATTTTGCCGTCAGCATTGAAATTCCGCAAACCGAATTGTAATGACTTTTTAACACATTGAAGGACACAGAGAAACCCGAAATTACCCATGATGTGACACTGACCGATTTTAGCAAAAGCCCTGGATTTTTTATGTTGCTCGTTATAGAAACATTAAAAAACACCATTTTGTGCGTTTTTACAAAGTTCGAATGTGGACGACGATAGACGTTGTGTCCATTTTTATTTTTAATACTGCTAATTACTGTAAATAGACACAACGTTTGTCGGCGTGGCGGCACACGGCGCGGCGTTCGAAAAGATGGATAGTCGTTTGAGAAAGAATATATTCAAAATATTGAATAAAGGAATCTTGAAATATTCAGTTTATTGACGAAAATCTTAACTCTTAAAAAATAAAATATCATTCTAAGCATCTTTGGGAAATATTGGAAAAGAAACAAAATAAAAATTTTCTCTAGTAAAAAAGTAAGTACTTTATTTTATTATTTATTTTTCCTCGAAACAAGGAGACAATCGTCAAAAACTGTTTTAGCGAAAGTTACAAGCGCTATTCAAAAAAATGTTTCCTCCATTAGCCGGAACCGTTTCTTTTTGCATATTTTCAGTCTAGAAATGATAATTAGTACTCAGATTTTTAGAAAAAAAGACAACAAAAAAGTATTTTGGATAAGGTGGGTTTTGCTGCAGTGAGATGCAATATTGCGGGATTTACATCCGAACTCGGGTTAGTTTGGGTTATTTTAATAAAAATACATAGATGAATAGGTAATAATTAACAGCACTGCTTTAATTTTAAAAAGGCATAATAATTAACAAAATCTCATATTCTTTAGTAAAAATGATAATATTAACATAAACTCATGTTCTGTAATAAAATAATAATAGGATAAGGCGGATTTTGCCGCAGTATCAAATTTGTGTACTAAATTTATATAAGTTTAAGAGGGTTTTGCTGCAGTTTGAAGCCTTGCTTATGAAGATTTTAAAGCGTACTATCGTTACATCGCGATAGCGCATTCTTTTAAAAAAACGGATAAGGCGGGTTTTGCATCTTGACGACTCAATTTTCTCTCAACCATCAAGGTTTATTTTCCTTTATTATGCTTTAGTAGATTTTGAGGTTATTTTGTGGTTCCACCTTCTTACCGACAGCTGTGGACTTTGAGGTTTGGGATTTCTACTTATATCTATCTTTTCAAGTGGCATTATGTAAGTTTTGTAATATTCGATTGGTAGCCTTGAACATTAGTAATTAGCTATTTTCCTTAATTGTTGCTGTCGATCGGATTTTTAAAGATTTGTTATTTTGTTTAGGAATATTTCCTATTGTTTATTGAAAAAAATTATTTTAACTCATTAGCTGTTGCTTCCGCAGTCGTTCTACAATGCTTAGTTCTTGTCTATTATCTTAGAAATATTCCTCGTATCGGCTATTTCTTCTCTTCGCAATACCGTTTTTTTCCTTCACTGACGTTTTTTCCCTCTAAATTCCTTGTAAGTTGCAAATGCAAATTGATTGAAACCGATGATCTCGGCCTTCTAGAAATTCCTACTGGAGAGGTAGGAAGTCTCTGCTAAGGTGTAGTGGGTGACTCAGCATTTAGTATTGCGTTTTATACTACCCTTCTACGGGATATTGGGTTTAGTCCCTAATTTGTGTTTTGACACCACTGATTTATCGAGATTTTAGTACTGCACAAGGTAAGACTTTTCTGGAATTATTTTTTACTGCCTGCTGTCACATGGTCGCCATGACGCTAAAGGTTATTTTTCATTATTTTTAGAGGCTTGCCGAGCTCACCTTATAAAACCGAGGCAGTTGATCCTCCAGCCAACCCTCCAACTCAAGAGAGGTAAATACTGCTAAAGTTTTTTTGTCTAATTTAATGATTTAATTGCTTTTATATGTTTTGATTTTGTTTACATCGACCACCAGTTGCATTGCATTCCATAGGATATTTTACCTTTTTCCTTTTATCATATTTGAACTTTTTTCTTAATGTAACTTTAGTTTTGAGCATATGGGAAAGTTTATAATATTTAGGGGTGGTTCATACCTAGTTCTTTTTATACTCAAGTTATTTGCACCCTTGTATTTCTTTTAATTGCTGATGGTTACTGAAAATCCATTGATAATTTTTGGGGTGATTTATTTTATAAAAAAATATATATATGCAAGGGGGCTATCATTTCCTCGTTGAAGTAAGGGCCCTAGTCTAATAGTATTGGATTATGACAGGCCAAAGTGATCACTTCAGATAGTAGTGTTTAGAGTTTTTTTTTAGTTGTAAGGCATACAGTACCGAGTTTACTAACAGAATTGGTCTCAGTACAATCATCATATTAACATTGTACCCCCTGGATTAATTATTTTATAGTTTGTTATTGTGGCAATTCCTTTTAAGTCGTTATTAAGAAAAAAACAAGAAACCAATGGATTTAATAGTAAATTAAGGTTGTGTTTTCTTGCTTAGAAGAACGTGCCTCACAACCACGCACAACACCAGCGGTTTAGCCGGCAGAACTAGTGGCGCTCACGAATTCCACACCGGGTGCCGGAATATTGCATACATGACTATCGGGTGTTAGGTTCGCATTAATTAATAAGGAAATCGTGTTGCAAACTCAGAATTTATGCCTTAAAATTTAATGCATTAACTATTTTATACTTTGAAACATCTGGGAATTCTACTTCCGAACGACCTTCATATGAAAATGACATACATGTAGGCCGTATGATTACTTACTTTACTTACCCTACCTTACCTTCTCTTTTTCGAAACTACCGTTAAATGCTTTTTATTATCGTTTATTATCTTTTACCCTATCTAGTACCGTTTTTTACCGTTATTTGATTAACTAATACCGAATTTCTTCATTACCGTATACGATAATATTGGATAGCAAATGTTTTGCTAATATCATTGTAATTATTATCTGATTTACTTTTTTGTATTACGTATATTTACTTCAATGCTACGCCCTTTACTGTACGCCATACAATTACTTATCTTATATTTAACTGCCGTTAAATGCTTTTTAATCGTTATCTTTTATCTTATATAGTATCGTTTGCTACCGTTATTTGATTAAGTAATATATCTTTATTTCGGTATATGATATTACTTTAGTCTAGCATGTGTCTTGCTAATATTATTGTAATTATCTGATTTACTTTTTTGTGTGCCGTACATTTACTTAAATGCTACTCACCTATCGTAATTTACTGTAAGCCCTATGTCAGTAGATCATCTTGCATAACTAACTTTAGGTTTTTGTCCATAAGCAGGTTACCGAATTGAGCCCACTCCGATTTCTCCTGTATGCTTTCATTGACTATATATTTCTTTCAAAGTTCATTTTAATTTAGTTTAATATATTTTTAACAGCTTATTTGTCCACTGATATTATCGCTGTCATGTCATGGGATTATTTTATAATTGATTTCTTATTTAGCGAATGAATTTGTATTTAATGAGTTTTATTTGAGGCGTTCTGTAAGTACCTAGTATTTAATTAGAACTTAAAAAAACGGACTAGTTAAGAATATCTAAAAAGGAACTCGACAGTACTAGCAATTTAGAACTTAAGATTATGGGTTAAAGATGTTATAATTTTCGGGATAATTATTTTAAAGAATGTTATTATTATTATTTTAAGTACGATACCATAAACTCAATTAGCTTTGAGTTCTAATTAACTTTAAAGTGTCCTGGTTTTGTCTGAGAATATACCCAATATTTAGATAAATAGAGTAGTTTAATTATGATCTCTGATGTTTCTGGTATGCCAAAGTCAAGGTCAACTTTTTTAGATAGGATATTTTTCAAAATTTTACTACCCTAAATTCAATGCTTAAATCATTGATATATTCTCATTAGAAAATTTAGTGGCGCCTTCGCCCAACTGTCTACTCTACGATCCACCTTATAAATTCCGCTGAGTGAACCAGGAATATGGACCGGCTGTCAAGACATTAATTAATCGCGTTACAAATTACAGCGGCGGCGGCGCGGCGGCTCAAGTGCAGGGAAATTGGATGGTCAAAAAATCTGAAAGGATTTCCCGAAAATATTTTTTATGGCTCATTTATCATTTTAGCAGAACAAGCCTTAAAACAATATCAACAGTCACTTACTTTATATTTTTCATAGAGTTCCAGTCCACATATTCACAACAATAAAAACTAAAAAAAAAA
>MU191373.1:0-26338 GCA_016904865.1 Pissodes strobi
GACATCCTGGATGTTTTATTCGCCAAATTTTGATTTTTTGCTTGCTCAGAGGATATTTTAGTACTGTATTTGCATCTTCGGCGCTTTTCATTTTTTTTATATTTTTTTATGATGTTCTTGTCTAATTGGAGGTTTATGGCTTAATGAATGAAGTTCATGCGTGTTCCGTTATTTTTGTGACGCCAGTTTTTGCCAAAGCAGAAACTGCGTAAAAGCAGAAACTGCGTATGAATGATTTGTAAGCTTTTTCTGCAGCTAATGTCGTCCAACTAGATATGGTAATGTTTTCGATAGGCTTGTACTTGTACCATGTCGTTCCGGTTAGATATATGCTAACCAAAAACCTCGGGGATTCAACGTCAATCCATGTATTTGTGATATAGGCAAATCAGACATAAATTTTGATTAACCTTGTTATATTATATAAGCCACTCTGAGCATTTTTAACCCTACCTTGTCCTAAGGTCCTAGTTCTTGCTCTGGATTTTCAGAGCATTACCTCGTGGATAATTTTGTGAATTTTTTTGAATGGCATCTCCTGTATGGTCAACCTTCCTATGTTCCTGGGTATTTCCTGCTTCCTCTTCGTGTATCTGAAGAATTTCGTCGCTGCCTCCTGTAGTCTCTGTTCTAGCGGTCTCTGTAGTTGCATCGTCGTCTTGAAATCCTCCCATCTATAGTTCATGATTGTGCGTAGCAGTTTTCATTCCAGCGTGTGTAGTTTCTCCTTGTTGGTTTTCGCTGCGGAGCTCCAAACCGGCGCGGTGCGACGTATAAGATTATTGGCCTGACATGTGTTATACATTCTAAGCTTGATGTCCTTGTCCAGTCTTGAATGCGACGTGATATATGGGAATATTGCGCTAGCTGCTATTCCTGCTCTTCTCTTGGTGCCCTGTATGTGGTCCTTGAATGTCAGCTTCGTGTCCAATGTTACTCCTAGGTACTTGACGGTGTCCGCGTCGTCGATCCGTGTCCCGTTGTTCGTGACGTGTGTCCTTTCTCTCCTGCGCTTCTAGTTGAAGTTGATAAGTTGAGTTTTGGTCTCGTTTATCTTCAGCTTCTATCTCTTAAAGTATTCCGCTAACTGCCTGACGTGATGCTCTCTTCGCTGTTGACGCCACCTGCTGCGTTGATGATTTGTATACTGCTACGTTGTCCGAGTCGGCGATATCACGCTTCCTTGGGGAATTCCTTGCCTCATTGTCCTTATCCTTGATTTTGTCCCGTTGATCAGTGTTGTTGTTGTTGTCCTGTACTTTAGATAGCTCATGACGGATCTGTTGTTGAGCACTCTTTCGAAAACATTTCCGAGGGTGCGTAGCAAGGAGATGGGCCTGTACGACGAGGTTTGGCTCCTGTCCTTCCCTGGTTTGGGGATGACGACGATCCTGCCTGTCTTCCAGGTCCTCGGGAAGTAGTGTAGTCTGGTGAAGGCATTGATGATGTACGTTTTAGCTGAACAAGGGTGTTATTCGGCAGGAACTTGGCCTTCTTCATGACTATTCCGTCCGGTCCTACGGTCTGGCCTTGCTTATCATCCTCCTTAGTTCCCTGGGGCTAGTGATTATCCTGTTCGTGTCCTGCAGTGGCAGCGCTCTGATTTCGTCTGTTGTCCTCTAAACTCTTCTTCTTGTCCTGTTGCATCTGCAGCTTGTTGTATTACATTACTAACATGAAATGCGATTTCGTTTCGAACTTGCATCTTTTCCAGTTACAAAAAAACTAATATATTTAAAATTATCAGCTGTAGTGCCTAATGATAATTATTAAATAATGTTTATTGTTAAATATAAATTGGTTTATATGCTAAATAATAAAATATATAATTTATTGTAATTAATATGCTTAAGAGGTGCATTTTTTAATGCTGTAATTTACTAATTTTGTTTATATTGGTTCAGATTAATGGCAGATTAATCTAATTCGCTAATAATGCTATACCTTAGTCCTTAAAAAGTGGCTAATCTTACGTTAATTCATTATTAAATGGGAATATGATCCCCGTGTATGCAGACGAAGATAGATTTAGAGCTTAAGTAAGTGCTCTCGATCTGAAATTTGGCACATAAGTATAAAATTAAAAGGAGAATTTTGACTTTTTATAAATTTTTATAGATATTTGGTAGTGTTAAAAATAACATTACAAGTTTTAAATTGGCATCATTGCCCTTAAATGCAAAATTCTACATTAAATTTTATTCCTGTGTGCAAAATATCGCGACTTTCGCCTTAATGGATTAGGTCTGTTCACTGGAATTCTAGCTGTAAAAGGCGCCAACTGCTTTCTGTTTTGCACTTCTTATGGATCCACTCGGCTTCGCTTACACATAAATATCGTTAAATAAAATGAAAATAAATTAGATCGTGTTTTTTCGTGAAATTTATGTAGCCTTAATTAAGGTTGCTGATAAAAGACAGTTTTAGACGCCTTAATATATCCAAAATAACACTGACATTCTTATCATGCCCATCACCGTATAGAAAAAATGTCCTTGTGGATTAGCCACCAGTAATTTTTTGCAAAATAAATATTAAGGAATATACGTTTTTGGCCGCCAGATATGATGTTGCAAATAGGAATAATTTCGACTTAATATTGTCATAGAAAATATTGGCTTGGGGTGGTCCTCTGTGCTCTTTCAGGTTGTGTAGCTCAGATGATGATGATGGAGGACAAAAACTCGCTTAGTTTAGAAATAAATATACCTCTATTGATGCCCAGGTTTAGTATAAATTGACTTATGCACCTATGTTGATAACCATATTTAAATATAATTTAAGAGCGTGAAGCGTATGACTATTCGTTGAAGACTGATTGAACGCGATCTATTTGGTTTCCTTGAGACAATTTGAGGTTCCCTTAAAAGTACTTTTAATTTATGCTGAATTTTCTCACTTTATATTGATATGCTTAATTTGGATTCATTTATGTTGGGTAGGCTTAGGCTTAATTTGGTTTCAGTTTAATTTAGTTCCACTTTAATTTAACTCACTTTGCTTACTTTTCATTGACGTAACTTAAGGAGATGTGAACTTGATGCCAGTAAACGATGCCAGTACTACGAACTGGATCAAGACTGGAGGGTTTGAACTTGTTACCAGTAAGCGTTTGCCAATCTGGAGTACTACGAACTGGACCAAGTTATCGTTTATTTACTAAAATTTGTTGAATGTTTCCTGATTGATTTTAAAACATGTTTAGATAATAAGCATAATAATTATCTTTCAAGATCAAGTATCAAGTTCAAACTTTAGGCTCAGTGTTCTTTTTTTATACCAGAATCTTTTAGTTAACAATATCGCTAGTTACTTCTGTTTCTCTGTCTCAGTTCCGAAGATATGGTATCTCTTTAACAGGTTTATTTGCTGACTGAAATTTAATCAATTTTCGAGTCTTGATAGGTTGGAGAGAAGCATCTATCTCTTTTAATTAGATTGCTTTCATAAAATGTTTCATGGGGCATAGAGTAGACATGTTTTAATTATAGCGCTTTTTCATCGATGGCAGAATAAAAATGACAGTGCCACGCCACTGTTTACGCGCGGATAAGCCTATATTTCCGAAGAAGAAGCTCTGCAAACCATACGTTTAGTACCAGACCAGCACACACGTCCGGCAAGGGGTCTTTGGACTGACCTCCGCCAATTGTAAACCACTGCATACATTACCATTGAACATGTGCTGCTGCTACTTCGAAAAGCGCAGCTTTTTTATTCCTGAATTCTGCAATAATTTCAATTATGGCTGTATGATGTACCGAAAAATCCCCACAAATGTAATTTTTTAAGTTGATGCCTGTATGATAAAATTAGGTAATGTCATAATCGTGTTGTATTTTTTCACTAACGTTAAATGCCAAAATTGCTGAAATATAGTAACAAATTTCTAAATCATATTTTTAGACGATCTAAATCTTTTAGATTGGAACACAGCATTGGCTTATTACTACTGCACGGAATTACGAAAAAGTCAGACTTGATATCACGCTTCATACTTGAAGCTTAAATGGAAATGAAAAATAGCAATTTGAAATAAAGTTGCAATTCAAATAAAATAACTTAGCTCTATAAATAAAACGATTTTAAATTCTAGACTTCTCATAAAGCTTATTTTTAGTTCTTAAAGCTTGCCATCCTGTGCAATCATTATTATTATTAAGAGCTGAAGTTTCTCATATGTTCTCAGCTACAAAACTTGAGATTTAAGATGGGATTAAAATCCACCATTTTCAGAAGCTGAAAACAGAAATAATAGACCAAACTGCTAACTGAAGCATTAAAATTATTTACTAGAAACAATCGATTAATTTTGAAGCAAATCTAAGCCTAATCTAAAATCTATATATTTTGGTACATTTTTTGATTTATTCATATACAGTCATCAACATATGAACATCATCAAAAGTGCTTGAACTTTGATATTTTTTTATATATTAAATTTGTTGTCACCTGCCTATAGGCAACAACACCTCTATAAAAGGACAAAGTGCTCACAAAATTTTAGGTCGTGACGTCATGCATGTGGTTCTTTGCGATTTGGAGCGAAGGTGTAGGAGGGGGGCATGTGGCGATCGAGGCGCAATTGGTTGCAACGTTGCCAGACTACTACGATAATAGCGAATGTAAAAAATGTATCTCTTACATTACAATTTCTCCAATATTGTAAAAATCATATTTGCATAAAATGTTCTTTCCCCTTTTTATAATAAAAGCCCTTGAAATAAGCAAAATTGAGTTTGAGGAGCACGAAAATACATAAATTTTGATAATTTTGGGGAGTTTATTATCAAATGCCCATGCATTCATTGGCTGATTGTTATTAATTATAACCGGAATATTGAAACTTAATTACCATATACTGGTTTAATGAACTTGATATGAATTACCTATGTTCACTTAAGGAAATTTCAGACAGACTCTCTTGAAGATAGATTTCGTAAATACAGGCAAATGACAGGTGGTCATTATCATATTTCTGTGCGACAGTTATATGAGACAGACAAGAGACTTAGAATTCAATCTATATTAACACTTTAGTCTCGCAGTATTAATGTTAGTAAATTCTATGAGCTCCCTGATTATGACCCAGATAAAAATTGCCCTCAACAAGATCTTTCCCAAATTAAAACTTTATTGTCTCAAATTTTAATAAATGATTGTCAGGATATGAAAGATGTATTGCCGTTAATTACATATTTAGGTGGTTATTGTTGCTATAATAACCACCTAAATATGTAATTAACGGCAATACATCTTTTATATCCTGACAATCATTTATTCAAATTTGAGACAATAAAGTTTTAATTTGGGAAAGGTCTTGTTGAGGGCAATTTTCATCTGGGTCATAATCAGGGAGCTCATAGAATTTACTAACATTAATACTGCGAGACTGAAGTGTTAATATAGATTGAATTCTAAGTCTCTTCGATAAAAAAAAACTAAAATGTGACAGCTGTAAATAAAAATTGGTATATGACAGACGATGTATTGTTGAGGAGAATTTTAATCTCATTAATAAATTAGGGGAATCATCACCTTGCCGTTAGTGAGAGGGCTTAGGAACCTTAAATCCAGGGAGCGATGCCAGCGGTAGCCCCCAGACTCTGCACGACCTTAAATGGTCAGGGGTGCTTAGAATCACAGGGAAAAAAATTAGGAATGTGAGAACATTATACAGAGCCGGTAAACTGGCAAGCGCGAAAAGAGAAATCGCGAGAATGAAATGGGACATCCTGCGAATGAGTACGACCAGATGGGCAGGAGAAAGATCTTTTGTAACAGAAAATCAGAACAGGGTATTTTACTCAGGAAAAGACACAGCTCAACACGGAGTCTGTATTATGATAACAAAGCATACATCTCAATACGTTAAAAGGTTCCTGCCGGTCAGCAAGAGGGTGATGCTGATCAAGATGAATGGTCGGCCATTCGATGTCAACATAATTCAACTTTATGCATCCACAGCGGACGCTGCTGACCAGGAACTGGAGGAATTTTACTCGAATATTGAAAGGGTAAATAAGCATATGAAAAGTGACGATATAAATATGCATGGGAGATCTAAGTGCAAAAGTGGGAGACTAACCAGTGGATGGCATGGCAACAGAACCGACAGAGGCACAAGATTTATACAATTCGCTTCGTTGTCAGAAACCAAATAGACTATATATCAATTAATAATAGATTTAAGAACAGTGTCCTCAATGCAAAGGCTTACCCAGGATGCGACATAGATTCGGATTATAACCCAGTGGCTATAACTCTAAGAATAAGGCTTTAAAAGATCGAAAAACCAAAAAAGAAAAATAAAGGCGCTTGGAGCACCGCAAGAGATCAACAGAAAGCACAGTTTCAGCAGAATGTCGACAGAAGACTCAACATATCATCACAGACAAATAGCGATAGCCGTAATGAAGAGAATATCGAAAACACATGGGCGAGGTTCAGAGACATTCTCGTTGAGACAGAACAAGAAACAATAGAGCTGGATAACCGAAGAAGGAAGCAGCCCTGGATGACAGACGCCCTATTAAACTGATGCGAAGTAAAGAACAAAGAACTGGAATATTAAAGAATAAACAAACATGTCCAGGAACAAATCAAAACTGCAAAAGAAGAGTAGCTCAGCGCACAATGCAGAGAAGTCGAGGAGCTGCAAGCACAAAATAAGGACAAAGAACTGCACATAAAAATCAAAAATGCAGCAGGTTTATGGAAACCAAAACATATGTTTCTCTGATAGAAAATGAAAACAACGAAATATAACTAGACCCCGAGAAACAAAAATAATTTGGGAACATTACCTTAAGGAACTGCTCAGAGGCAACAGAACAAAGGAAGGACCAACTGATAGAAAAATATAGTAACCTTACAATCCTCACGACAGAAGTGACCCGGGCGATCGCAGAAACTAAACACAACAAAACACCAGGCGAGGATGCTCTTGTGGCTGAACAGTTCAAGAATCCAAGTGAGAAGTGAGAATGCAATTGCCAAGCTAACTCATTTGTTTAACGCTATTTACGAGAGCGGGAGACTGCCGGACGATTGGGTGTGTTCTACGTACATCCCGCATCCAACAAAGAACAAAGCGAGACGATGCGAAGACCACATGACCATCTGCCTTATGAGCCATGCAGCATGCAGCAAAATTTTTTATGAGAATCATCTTCAATCTCATACGCACTAAATGCGGCAACTACTTAAGTAGATCCCATTACGGATTTAGAAGGGGTACAAACAGGCGCAAAGAAATCCATGTTAGGCTTAACTCTGATGGCGTAAAATTCCTGGAAATAAATGCGCTGGTGGTGGACTACAAAAAGGCCTTCGACCGCATTCAACACGAGAATGTAATACATATCTTGCATGACATATGATTAGATATTCACGACATTCATTCGAACAACAAATGGCAATACCTCTTATATAAATAACGAAAGGGAAGTTGACCAGGGTTGCCTTTTGAGTTTTAATCATCTCCTGATGATGCTAACATGGTTAGCGAAACGCGCGTCGAGTGCAATAATTCTGTTTCGGTATTGTGGATAAAACTCCGTTTTAGTGCATGTTGCCGAAGGTTCCAAACCCCAACATAGGCGAATTTTGACCGTCCTATCACAATATATTTATGAATGCCTACTGTACAATGTACATGCATCATAATCTGCATAACTTTGGGGCTCTGGGTGATACACACCAACATGATACTAGGCAACGCAACAATGTCAGGATTGATTTTCTTAGACTAACAACGTCAAGGAATGCAACACTCTATTTTGCTCCTGTTTTTTTATAATAAGCTGCCTGCCTCTGTAAGGGAACTAGCAACCCAAAGATTTAAGTCTGTAGTTAAGAGGTATCTGTTAAGCTAGGTATTTTTTCATTATAGGAAGTTTTAGATAGGGATGTTGGGAGTAATTTGGAGTTTGGAGGTGTAACACTATGTTTTAACTGCTGAAAATTTAAAAATTTAATCTATTTTAACTTAGTTTAAGCTGACTTTTGATTTGTTTCAGGATGTTGTCCACCATAATTATTGTGATGTTTGTAAAAGTTTGTAAATTTGTGTGTATGAGTGTTTAATAAATATTATATGATTGAGATTGCACGGCCTACATGGATGACGTCACACGACAAGCACTAAGGCCTTGCTATTAAGTGGATATTGGTATAGGTTATTTCTTTGGGAATTAGTGAGTGGTAAAAATGGTTTCAAGCCTACTATGTTCTCAATTATACTGGACTGTTCGTTGATGTATTACATAATTATCAATCCTGCCAGTTCTATTAAAACATAGATAGATATCTCTGATGGGCTTTATTAGGTACCCCGAAGCATGCCGAAAGGTTTTTGGATTTTTAATAATATCTTGCTTTTTTTTCAACAGAATTTAATTTTTTTTTTGAAAAATTTACGTTTTACACTAAAACCTGAGTATACAAAAAGCATTGAAAACTTCGACGGAGTAATAATCAGTATCATAAAAATGCTATGTTTTACCATTTAATGTTATGATGGTTTTAAAATAAAATCTGCACAACTTTTTACCATTGCTCACAATAATAAACGATATCCAACATAAAAAACTTGCTTGGTACGGGCCCGTGAAAAAAAGTGGGTGCACGTAGAGTGAAGAATATTGGAAATAAGGATACTAAAGTTCTTGATTATAGAGTAAAAGAATATTTAAATTTTTGTATATCTACTCTTATTAATATTGATAATGTACTGTACTTGCACTCTAGTATAATAGTTAAACAAAGAAATACATATGGTGTTATTTAAATAGATAATACAAATTGTTGTGCGACCTCTAGAGTATCTCCCTTGACTGTGGCATTTGAACCAAGCAAAATCCTTGCAAGTACTATGGGAACTCAAGCGGATCACACCATACCAGCATAAAATCCAAATTATAAATTTAAATTTCAGGCGAGTCGCTCAATCGCAACTTATGTGGGCAATACTTTCTACGCCCATTGCTTACGTTGCTGCTAAACCTACTATTTATAATGCAAATATGCAATATTTTAATAGCAGTTTAGGGCTTTGTTTCAGTCAGACCTGCACTTCTTCTTCCATTCTTTAATTTCGTACGCTCATTTTTATGTCTGAAGGTGAAAACGTTACGAATTTATTGAACATGCCTTTATCTTTTTATCAAAATCTTGTCGATAAGCTCATAGCGGTAGGCAAAAATTATGTATATTGTAGACGTACACCTGCATTTTATGTTCCTTGCATGAGTTTTATTTTTTCATATTATCGTTGTGGTGCTATGGTCTAATATAGTAGCAAAGTGGTTGATTTTTCATTGTTTTTATCTCATAAACCTCAATACTTAATAGGTATGGCATATGGTACATAATATGCTTATCTTGAAATTTCACGCATAGGTACAAACATAAATTTCATATAGGGTGGTTCATTTAAACTTGCAATCTTGGTACATAGCTACTTTCATTTTAACAAGAAATGATGGGACCATCTCATAATAGATATTTATGATATAAGTACGTAATGCGTGATGCATAACGTTATTGTAAAGCCAATGAGGAGAACGGGTACAATACATTTTTTTATTCACTTTGGGGTCTAAAGTAGCGGTTTTAATCCCTGATTTTGGGGACTATAGTGGTACGTTTAATCCCTAGGGATGTAAAGTTATATTTTAAGATCTAGGGATTAAAAGTAAAGTTATTGAATTATGAAGCAAAATTATGTGTTTATTAATTTAGTACAGTGCATGCCTATATTACAGAATAATCTTTCAAATAAAGCACTGAAATAGAAAACTAACAAAAAGATTTCAAATTTATTTCTCAAAAACGTGTCACAAGCTTACATATATTTTTACTAAGTAACACCTAATTTTTAGTATCATTATTTTTTATTAACGTTTATGCTAACGCCACTATTGTTATTTAAGTTAAACGGGGTTGAAAATTGGTGTCGGCTTTATTTTTAATTAACGTATTCTGTGGAAAAATCGCCGCGGAAGAGTGTAATTGTGTTTTGTACAACGAAACTGGAGGCAACGGAAACTTCTGAGGAAGTGGAGACAACAATTTGGTCAGCCACGTTTTTCTTCTAGTTTAGCAACATAGTTCTCGGCAACGGCGCTACTTTTCCAACCACCATGTCGCTTAAGTTGATCCAGGTTTGCTCCTGAATCTGCAAGTAAAGACGCTGCAGTTGGTAGTTTCAGATATTCGGCAATTTTTGTTGGCGGCTGTCCAAATGTGTTTTTACCGACAGGCTCTGATGTGCATCGTCCGTTTCTGTACCCGACAAAAAATCTCGTATTATGGTCCATAGGTGGTCTTAGAGCAATATATTTTTTTTCACCAATTCTACCACATCTGTAGAGTTTTTAGTGGATATTTTAACCACAAAGGAGCGGCCCTTGTGGTTTTTGTGTCCCGTACATTTACCAGAAACTTAAAGCGTTCCATTGTATTCTATGATTGATGTCAAATGCACGTTGATAAATATGTGATTTGTGGAATTAATACAGGTTTGGTATTTTTTGTCCGTTTTGATAACGGTCTACTTGGTAACAAATTTAACATTTGTACTATTTTCAAAACAGAACACACATATAAAATAACAAAAACAAAACCACTCAAAGAAAATGAAAATACTAAAAATGTAATCTATAAAATCCCATGTGAATGTAATGAATTTTGTATAGATGGCACCTGTAGACCATTATCAAAACTTATAAAAGAACACCAAACCTATATTAAAAATACACAGTTCCACAAATCACACATTTGTCAACATGCATTTGACAACAATCACAGAATATAATGGAATCCTTCAAGTAGTTTAGCAAAGGAACCATTTAAAAAAAACGTAAAATTAAAGAAAGCGCTGTAATTTTATTGAATAAAGAAGAATGCTGTTAATTTTAATAACACCTTGCTTGTCTTTGCTAAAAACTGAAGCTGATAAGAAACACTTAAAAATTAACTAAGTAAATCTTTAAACAAAAATTATTGAATTCCTCCCTAATATATAATTTCAAAGTTTAGATATATAGAGCACCTCAAAAATGAATCAATTATTTACTTAATACGCACTAACCTAACAGACCACAAATTAAATCATATGACATTATTCATCTTGTGAAAGTCAATTCAAAACTTGACAGAGGACACTAGTTTTTTACTGTTAATTAATTTGATTGCATTTACTAACCATTTTCATTTTTAAATTTTTAGTTTTTGACGACGGGGGCAAATTTCTTCATCGAAACGTCCACCATTTTCCAGTTCTTTTAGCTTTTTCAGCTTCGTTAGGGGTAAACTTGTGCTATTTTACATCCCGGGGTCAAAGCCAAAGCAGCCTTATTCAAAAAGCTTACAACTGACGTGTAATAATAAGCAACAATTTGGCTGATTAATAGAGAAATCCATTAATTTGATCACTTTCACGAAACAGTTAATATATATTTGTCAAAGAAAATTAATTGCCTTATCAACTTCATAACTCAAATGGGGCTACTTAAATACCCCCTCTTAAAACATGTTATTCGATGCTGCATTTACCAGAATTAATCAATGTCGCCTCATTTTAAATTTTGTCAAGTACTATTTTTGATTAAAGAAATAGTTAGAAATATAATTAACACAATATCAGAACAACCAAATTTAAATACTAATTTTCAGTTCTTGAGCCAGTATATCGGAAACGAGGATGGT
Organism: Pissodes strobi; assembly: GCA_016904865.1. Taxonomy (NCBI): domain Eukaryota; kingdom Metazoa; phylum Arthropoda; class Insecta; order Coleoptera; family Curculionidae; genus Pissodes; species Pissodes strobi. The sequence continues at coordinate 11,713 of MU191373.1, forward strand.
ACTAAGGTCCCTTTCTTTTAACTCGAATTTCGATTTCTGAGGATCGATGGACTTTAATCCGAGAATAACAACCGCAGAGAAGCGACAACATAAATCTCGCCCAAAAATTTGGAGTGGGAGGTAAACCGGCCAACTGTCATCTCTACGTGATTGTCAGTTTAATTTAGTCCGAGATTTGTTTAGTACAAAATTTTTGCGTGAACGCCAGTTTTCTTTGGTTTGTTTATGTGTTAATTATTATTGAAGTGACTTCTTTAGCGAGGGTAAAGTCAGAAAAAATTAAAGCTTATCAAAGTGAAACGCCCCTTTAATTAAGCATGTTCCAGTATACCTAAAGGGCTGAAATTTTTAGAACATGTAGTCGGGGTAAAATGAGGATCCTGAACGAAAACTTATTTCAAAACAATTAAATCATTAGGTTCACATAATTTAGTATAATATACAGTAACTTAAAAAGTATCCGTACAAGTCACTATGTGTTTTCCGGATAAAGTCTCCAACTTTATACCATATGGTGTATGAACTAGTTTTTGGACATCATAAACGGTAAACCCTATGGAGGTTTTTAGGCTGCCTGTATATCTTTTGGCATTTATAATTATTTCATATTGTGACATTTCAAATAACTGAAGCAAAATAAGATTTAAAAAAAATTATGTGCCTCACTTTTATAAGCACACAACTGAAGTGAAACGGAGTAAAATTTTCGATCCTCATTTTATCCCTGCTACATACTCTGAAAATTTTAGCCTTCTAGCTATACTGGAACATGCTTATTAAAGGGGCGTTTCTCTTTGATTTCCGTGTCACTTTAATTAGCGTCATATTTTTCTGACTACCGTGGCTAAAGAAGTTTCACTTAAAAAAAAAGTCGTGAGTAGCACAGCGCACGTGATAGAAGCGGATACTTCTTTATTGAGTATCAATTTATTTTACTTATTTGAGCCGATTCCGATACGTTATAATCAATTTTAATAGATTTGGTTAGTCGTCTAATCAACTTTTGGTTAGTTTCACTTAGTCCTAACTTATTTTACTAACTTGAGCGGGTTCCAATACGTTATAATCAATTTTAATAGATTAAGATAGTTTTGGTTAGGCGCCGAATCAACTTTCGATTAGTTTCACTAATTTACGTACGCTTTAATCAATTTTAATAGGGTTGGTTAGTTTGGGTTATTCCCCAATCAACTTTTGGTCAGTTTCACTTATTCTCAACTTATTTTAGTCATTTGAAGAGTTTCCGATACGTTATATTCAATTTTAATAGATTTGGTTAGTTTGGGTTAGCCGTCGATTCAACTTTCGGTTAGTTTCACTTATTCTCGACTTATTTTAGTCATTTGAAGCAGTTCCAATACGTTATAATAAATTTTAATAGAGTTGGTTAGTTTGGGGTAGCCGTCCAATCAACTTTCGGTTAGTTTCACTTAGTATCAACTTATTTTAGTCATTTGAAACGGTTCCGATAGATTATAATCAATTTTAATAGATTTGGATAGTTTGGGTTAGTCGTCAACCTTTGGTTAGTTTCACTTAGTCTCAACTTATTTTACTTATATGAGCCGGTTCCGATATGCTATAAACAATTTTAATAGATTTGGTTAGTTTGGGCTAGTCGTCCAACCAACGATACGAAAATTTCGTAACGCGAGACGAAAACATAAACCATGTCGTGATGCGACCTTAAAAAATCACTCTCATGAAACCAAAGAAGTATTCACTTCAAAAAAGTTAGAACGCGACCAATCAGTAAACTCTGAGTTAAATCGTTAAATCCTAAAAGATAACTACTATTCATAATACGTTTATGTAAGAGAATTGTTCGTTTCGTGTGATAAATTTGTAGCAAAGGCTTCATTTATCAGGTTTCGTTTTACGGCCGATAATTCTTCTTCTCCAAGCCTATGATTTGTATATGGTGCGACAGTATTCACTGTTCCAAAGCTGACTTTAATAGAGAAAGGAATTTTTAACATTGAAAATGTTTCTGTTTTCCTAGTATATGGCCTCAAATCGTGAAAAAGTGTATGCTACATTTGCCACACATGACGTCATACGCGTGAGAGATCGTGTTGGTTTGTTTATTAAAACTTAAATTTGATTATATCGTATCGGAATCGGGTCAAATGACTAAAATAAATTGGAACTAACTGAAACTACGAAAATTGAACGACTAAACAAAACTAACCAAAAGCATCAAAACGGGCTAAAACGTATCGAAATAGATTAAAAATATTGAAGTAAGTTAAAACTAACTTAAATGTGGTGACTAACCAAAATTAACCAAAAACATTAAAATTGCTTATAACGTATCGGAACCTGATCAAATGACTAAAATAAATTGGAACTAACTGAAAGGAACCGAAAGATGGAGGAATGACTAACCAAAAGTAACTAAAAGCACCAAAACGGGCTAAAACGTATCGAAATAGATTAAAAATATTGAAGAAAGTTAAAACTAACCCAAATTAACTGAATTTTGGCGACTAACCAAAACAAACAAAAAACATTAAATTTGCTTATAACGTACCAGAACAGGTTCAATAACTAAAATATATTAAAACTAACTGAACTTTACCGAAAGTTCATTGTACGACTAAATAACCAAAAGTAACCAAAAACACCAAAACGTGCTAAAACCTTTCGAAATAGATTAAAAATATTGAAGTAAGTTAAAACTAACCCAAATTAACCCAATTTTGGTGACTAACCGAATCTAACCAAAAACATTAACAATGCTTATAACGAAACGGTTCAAATGACTACAATATATTAAAATTAACTAAATTTTACCGAAAGTTCATTGAACGACTAACTAACCAAAAGTAGCCAAAAACAACACAGGAGCTAAAATATATCGAAATAGGTAAAAAATATTGAAGTAAGTTAAAACTAACCCAAATTAACCGAATTTTGGTGACTAACCAAAACTAACCGAAAACATTAAAATTGCTTATAACGTATCGGAACCGGTTCAAATGACTAAAATAAATTGAAACTAACTGAAAGTAACCGAAAGATGATTGAATGACTAACCAAAACTAACCAAAAGTAACGAAAAGTACCAAAACGAGCTAGAACGTATCGAAATAGATTAAAAAGATTGAAGTAAGTTGAAACTAATCCAAATTAACCGAATTTTGGTGACTAACCAAAACTAACCAAAAACATTAAAATTGCTTATAACGTATCGGAACCGGTTCAAATGACTAAAATAATTTGGAAAAATTGGAACTAACTAAAGGTAACTGAAAATTTATTGAATAACTAACCAAAACCAACCAAAAGTAACTAAAAGCACCAAAACGGGCTAAAACGTATCGAGATAGATCAGATATATTGAAGTAAGTTAAAAGTAAATCACATTAACTTTAATTTGGTGACTAACCAAAAATACCCAAAAGCACTAAAATCGGTTATAACATAACGTACCTATCGGAACCGGTTCAAATTACTAAAATTAATTAAAACTAACTGAAATTAGCCGAAAGCTGAGTGAACGACTAACCAAATGTAACCAAAGCACCAAAATAGGCTAAAACATATCGAAACGTTGAAACGAACTTAAATTAACCGAATTTTGCCAACTAACTCAACTTAACCAAAAACATTAAAATTAGTTATAACGTATCGGAACGGATTCAAATGACTAAAATAATTTAGACCTAACTAAAGCTAACCGAAAGCTGATTGAAATGACTTACCAAAACTAATTACAAGTAACCAAAAGCACCAAAACGGGCTAAAACGCATCGGAATAGGTTGCAGAAATTAAAGTAAGTTAAAACTAACCAAAACGAACCGAATTTTTGCGACTAACCAAAACTAACCAAAAAGATTAAATTCGGACTATAACATATCGGAGTCGGTTCAAATGACTAAAATAAATTGGAACTAACTGAAACTAACGGAAAGTTGATTGAACGACTAACCAAAAGTAACTAAAAATAACCAAAAGCACCAAAAGGGGCTAAAACGAATGGGAACAGGTTAAAAATATTACAGTAACGTTATGGCTAATTACCTATATATTCATCGATTTTCCTATCTAAATTCAAGGGTAATTTTTTAAGTCTTCATATTTGCACCTTTTTTTATTTATTTTTGTTTTAGTTATGATAATGTTTAATATTATTTTAAAAATGCATTTTTATTTACATGTTCACTTGTGTTTGAATTTTTACTTCTTTAAACTCTGCTTTTAGAAACGATTTGAATTTCAACACAAATCACATTTTTGCGTTTTCATAATTTTCAATGTCCCCCGATTGCATCTTTGCGAAGGACTGTGAATTTTTCTTGGATATTCCAGATGAATATGTATGCTTCAAATTATATTAAAGCAGCATATTGCGCCACCCCACTTATGATTTGAAAAATATAACATTGAGGTTGAGAGGTTGATAGATACAAACAATCAATCAGACAATCAAACTATTGTCTCGACGTAATTCAGTCACTCGTTATCCATCCAACCATGCGATGTTCAATTGAGTCTACAGCATGGTTTTTAACAATATGCCAGTTCTCTAATATCTCCCCTCTTCCAAGAATTATACAAATGTTGGCTCTGTAAATTACTTACGGAAGTAATAATGTAATAATGTAGTATGGCTTTTCAAGTGGTTTATGACATTTTCAGGATATTTGGCCACTCTAATAACCTTTAGTTACTCGCATACCAAATTTTCAAGCAGCTACTTACCTGGTGTATTTTATACACCATTGCATTTTCAGGGAAGCAGGATATTTTATCAATTTGTATTTGTTTAAAAAACAACGAATCATAAAATGAATCAGTTTGGTCGCAAGCCTAATTTAATTTTCGCAAAAACAACAGAGCCGTTCTTAGGGGTGTGCAGGTTGTGCGTGCACAAAGGCGGCCGATTAGGGGCGGCCGAGACAGCCAAACGCGTAATTTTTTATAATTAAAAGAAAATCAACAAACCCAAAATCCTTTTTTTTATAGAAACAATCCTTAAAAAAACCTTTGTTCTATCGCGGATGGGAAACTGGGTAATTTTATCGATTCAAAATTCGTTGTCAGAGTAACAGTTTATTTAAAATACTGAAATTAAGCAATGTTTACCCGCTCAGATGTCAATTTTACCCACTCATACATATGTCATATATTTTCAGACACTCAACATTTTTCAGGGTCTTCCATCTTTGAAAGGTCATCTCTATATTCTTGTTCTTACTTTAGGCGCGATTTTTGCGACAATAAACTGTTCACCGCATCTGCAGCTTCAATTCTTTTTGTATATTAAAATTGCACGTTTTTTAGAATAATTTCAAATTTTGTTAATAGCACTAAAAGTCAAAACAAGTTGCGTTGCTATGAACAAAATTCATAACAACCGTTAACTGTATAGCGATCACGCCAATTTGACTTCCAATATTAATTAATCACATTGTTTCCTTTTTATCAATATTTAATACATATTACAGCTTAGGAGTAAAATTGAATATTATACACGATGCGACGGTAAAAAGGCTTTAACCTGTTTGTGGAATTAATCCACTCGCTCCTTCGTTGCTCGTTAACCATTATTTCCCACTTAAAACCTGTGAGTTAGACACAGGTAAAGCATCTTTTTGCCAAAAAATAAACAACAAGTTGACATGGGATTATTTTTATTATTCAATTAAGAAAAAATTGAAATAAAGGACAAGTTGCACAGCCGCAAAGAGTAACGCAACAATCAGCAACGCAACACCCAAAATAGAATTTGATGTGATATTTTTACGATTTCGATTTTTTAGATCAAGAGATACTATTTCCTTGGTGGTTTAGTTTACTGCAAAAGGCAAGAAAATCCCATTATTAGATATAATTTTATATAATTAAAAATATAGGATAGGTACACCGGACTTCTATACCGTTTTGAATTAATTATTATTGTACTTTTTGATTTTTTTCTTAATTGTGGTTATGACTTTCAGATGTTCGAATCCGATAGAAAGACAAAACGACTTTCAGGATCACAATACAGGAAAAGAAAATTAGGAAAAGAAGCCAACCAAAGAAAATTAAGCGGATCTTTGCAAAAATACTTAAAAATTGAATCAGACGCATCAACCTCATCATCTTCGCATACGCAGAGTGGTGATCTTCCAAAAATGTCGGAGAAGAAGCCAGTGTGAGTGAACCTGCAGATTGTAGTGTGAGTAAACCGGAAGATCTTGATTCATAACCGTGTAAAAAACATCGGAAACTGTTGTTGAAACTTAAAATTTTCATGTTATATAATATATATAAAAAAATCGAATAATTGAATTATTAGTTCAAAATGATCCCCAGCAAATAGAAAAACAATATCCTGCTAATGAGATTGGTAGAAAATTTGTTAAGAAATATTTTTCTAGAATATACTTATTTTATATACTTATGATCTTGAGTAATATTTTTTTCATAAATAATGCTTAAGTAAAATGCAGAAATTTTGTTATATTTGCGTTTTGCTGTTTAGTTTAATTTATTTTTAAATTTTTGTTATCTGGTATGCCATATTTAATAAAAAATTTTTTGGATGGAAAAATTTTACTTTTTTATTAATAGGGCGGCAATTTTGATGCATGCACAATGGCGGCCAAGTGGCTAAGAACGGCCCTAGAAACAAATAATTTCAATACAACGAAACAGCAAAACATTTACAACTAATCTGGAGTAATAGGCAACAATTTGTCTGATAAACATGAATAATAATCTTCTTTATTTTTTTTAATTAAAAATTTTGTAAATGAAGCTTCAGCATACAAAATTATTTTAATTTTAAGGTATATATTTAATTTACTTCAAAATATACAGAGAATTGAAAATATTCTATGACCTAATAACCGGAACAAACTTAAATTTTCACTCAGTCCTTTTACTCCATAATCGAAGTATATTTTTCGCGAGAAAATCTAGCTAAATAAAATATCATATGGAAAATAATTAAAAAAACAAAAATTACTATTTTTACTAAAAATGAGGCTGTTCGTTAGTTTTATCCAAAAACAAATTCGGTCGGTTTAGAAAAAATCGCGGAATTTTTAAGTAAATGATGGGTTCAAAATATACGGGAAATCCCTGTATATATTCCAATTACAAGAAGTATGTAATGAACTTTGCAACAAAATTTCACGTGTTTTGAAACTTTTAAGGTTTAGTTACATATATATAAACCTGAATTTCATTTGAAAATATCTGCTAAATTTTAATGAATTCTTGGAGGTATATTATGATTTTACACTAACTTTTTCAGTGTGAGACAAATGTTTTAGATACTAAAAAAAAGCTACATATCTCGGTGTACCTACTCCAATCAGAAATAGAAGTTATTAAAATAATGACCGTTACTGTAGTCTTCTCGTAAGTTGTTTTGCACATGCTAAATGTTCCCAAGTACTCTTCTAGTCGATCGAAGACATTGGTTTGGAGCACAGGATAAATAATAGATCCTGCTCAAATCAGGCACTACAGCAAATGCCACTACAACACAGTTTTATTCGCAATACTATAACACAATTTATCTATGTTGCTAACATGGTTAGTGAAACACGCGTCAATTGTGTATTGCAGAGAAAACTGTGTTTTAGTGTATTATATTATTCCAAACCTCAACTTAGCAAACGGCACACTAAAATATTGGATATCACCTAGTTATATTCAAGAAACAAAAACATCATATACTGTGCCTACATCTTTTAGGAGCGCCCGATGATCATTAATAATATTCAAACAACACGAATAATACCGCTATTTAACAGCCATTGTCATGCCATAATTTGGATGTGATGGCGCATTCATTTACGCCATCAACAGAGCGACAAAACCCCATTTCCGGTCACATTATTCCGGCGAAAAGTCAATAAGGAAAAGCGTTAATGAATGGCCGTATTGTGCGACGGTTCGTGTTCCTGCATGCTCAGGTGTGCCATTATATACTGTTAGTTTTTGACTTGTTTGGGCACGCAACGTATTTAAATACCACCGTGTGTTTACTATTTGAATATTGCGTTTCGGCAATAATTTGGTCATCGGCTTTATCAATGACTTTGCGTGGGACATATGAATATTGCATTTATTTTCAACTCGCTGCTACCTCCTTATTGTTACGGGTTCAAATTTTGGGTCATGGTAATTTGTATTACGATGCTTGAAAGTTGTTTGTTTAAAACATCTTAAGATTATTTAATATTTTTTAAAGATTTGGTGAATTCAATTCTATCAAAAGGCACGACACAAAATTTAGCTTATCAAAGAGAAGCCAAGGTTTCTCAAATAATATTCCGCTTAACTATAGAAGTAGAAGATCCAAAGCCCTATAGCATATTAAGTATTAAGGTCAGTAAGTGTTCCTTATTATTGGTTGAAGATTTTTTGAAAGACACATAAAAAACAATAGACAGAGCAGGCCATTCATAAATTACCACTTGTTTACATGCCAACATTAGAAATATTAACGTGGAGAGGGGATAAAGTAGTGAATGAAAATAATTAAGATGGCGGCTGAAGCGCTTCAAACATTTCATTCATGTACGGCCACAACGACGCGCCTGCGTCATGTTTCTCCCGGCGGCGCACCATAGGCTTAACATTTTAGGGGACACCTGTTTAAACTCGGCTAACATTGAAATAAGCCTGCTGTCGAGCAGAAAATAATAGGCCAATACAAAAATTAAAATGACCAGACATAAAAGAATAATTTATTAATATTGAAATATACACACAACTAAAAAAATAAATTTTAAGTTACAGTTCAGGAAAATAACAATTTACGTTTAATTATGTTTAATTGATAATTAATTAGAAGATTAGAGGATTGATTGCAGGGTGTCGCTAGCCGCCGTGCCGGTCTGCTTGGTAATAATAATAATTATATAAAGAAACAATGGAAAAACAAATTTCATTCATTACGAAATAAAATTAATTTGGGGTTCATGCTTTTCGTATTCTGTTTTGACTCAGTGCCTGGGTTCTTTGAGTATCATGATGAATTCTTATCGTGAAGCATTGTCTCAAGACAAGTTTTATTAATTTATGACAGTAGCCACCGATGCCCGATTTTCAAAAAGTTATCGCCAAAATAATCATATATGCCACTTGGCAACTTCTTTATGCTATTATTATTGGGTCAAGTTAACAATAGCGCTATAAAAAATTACAATTTTTCTAGAAAAATAACAAGCAATTAGGTATTCTATATTAGTTTTCTGATGGAAAACCTGAAACCGGAAACATATTTGTATCGAGCGTACAGGATCCCTCGTTACGTTTTGTCTTCCTATATTTGAATACTTCATGTCTGGCCCTCCGCTCGCTTCAAAGGCTGCATGACATATATCAACTACTAAATTTGGAGAGTTAATTAACTTTACATATCGTTTTGCAACTAACTATTTTGACATCGAATTCTATTAACTCACGACACTTTAAACATGTAATAGCAAACAAGAAATAGTTAAAATAGGTATTTACTTTTTTAAAATAATGTTCGCAGAGTACAACTATGAGTTCATTTACTTACGCATGGAATGTAACATTTGGATTAAAATGAATGGATACTTTGTTTTCATGAATATGGCGGCAAGTTCCTTCTAGAAGAGTGCCGGCTACGCGACATGTCAGCTTGCGCGGCAAGAAGGAGTACCGTTGATTTCGTGAACAATGTGAAGTGGAGAAGTAGTGACATATGGCTCAGTTTATATATCTGGTGTAAAATAGGTATAATACTTCGTATTTTTTTGTGTTTCCATTTTGATCCAAGTTTTGTATAGTATTATAATCTACACGGTATATTTTAAAGCGAAAAACTTATATTTTGACATGCTCTGTGTTCTAATAAATGTAATTTTTCCGTCACGTTATTGAAAACAAGCTGCCGATTTTCCACGATACAGAAATACTCTTAGGTGTCATCGACAACAGCGCCGCAGTAGCGGTAAGTAATAGAACGGCTTGCGTACTACTTTATAAGAGGGGAAAGCAGAAGGGGAACAGTATTGGCGTGTTCATATTAAGTAAACAAATCTGTCATTTTTTTTTATGTCTTTGGTTGAACCTAGTAAGAAGTTTCTGGTCATGCGTGAAGAGTTAATAGTACTCTAAAGTAACGTCAACCCACCAATCAGAAGCGGGTAATATAGCATAGTGTCGTAGGACTGTAAAGAGTCGTATTACGCCCATCCAGTATAATGCAAATTGCAATAAACCACGAATAGAACATGGAAACAATTTTTACAGAAAACGTTTAATTGCACGCTCAAATACTTCGAATAATTAATAAATTTCTCGGTAAATTCATATAAATATTAAAAAAATGATACAACATATGTAATATCTTGTAGATGGTGGGTTGAGATCCTATGATACAAAATTTGTTATTGATGCCATTGATTTGAAAAGTGTCACATTTTTCAGTTTAATTTGGTTTAATTCGAGAAAATGGAGCAAGAAGCTAATAATATTGAGTTAGAAAATACGTAGAGGACGGGATGTTCACCCTCAGTTCCCGATAACTCCAGGGAAAGGTATGATAAGACCTTCCAGCAATTTATGCGTTGGAGTACTGATAGGCCAGCGGAAGAAATCACTGAAAAGGTGATGCTTGCCTATTTTGTAGAGACAAATGAGACTCTAAAATCTTCTGGTAGTTTATGGGCTCCATCCTCAATGCTCAAAGCTACAGTACTTTTGAGGAAAATTGTTGATATTTCAAAAATTTAGGCTTTAATCGCTCTCCTAAAAAGAAAAAATACTGGACACAAAACTTTTTGACAGACATGGCATATATTGGAAAGGTGGTATGATAACGCCTTCCAGCAATTTATGCGTTGGAGTACTGGTAGGCTCGTGGAAGAAATCACTAAAAAGGTGATGCTTGCCTATTTTGTAAAGAGCAATGATACTCTAAAATCTCCCGCTGGTAGTTTATAGGCTCCGTCCTCGATGCTTAATGCTACAGTATTTTTGAGGAAAATTGTTGATATTTCAAATGTTTCGGCATTAATAGCTTTCCTAAAAGGAAAAATACCGGACACAAAGCGAAAAGATTAAAGGGTTTTGACAGACTTTACATACATTTGTAACAGTTCGATTTTGCCAATGTGAAATGTTTTTAAAATTTCATTTATATGCCGCATTTAGGGAAAAAAGATGCTGTGTTGCACTCATCGGTTTATTAATTCTGAATTTTATGATTCGATTTACTAAAAATTCGCTAGAAATTGCCGCTTTTCTTAATGCAAAATTAACTATATTCTAAGTATAGGTTAACGATATATTTGTATAGCTTTTATAACACGTTGTGACTGTGTTTATTTTAGTTGATAAGCGAGGCACATTGTTATTGTAATAGTTTGGCTTGATTTATATTACATTATCGTAGAACAGCCAGCAAACCCTTCTATATTCTGTTAATATACCCACAAATACGCTGCAGTAGATTTGTCGATCCATTTTTTACTGACAGTGTGAATACTCCATAACCTTTCGGGAACCCCTGGGTTGCCAAACGCCAATTGCCGGCCGATCATTCCGGAGATCGTTAAATGGTTTTGGGACCTCTGCTTCTTAATATATTCACACGACGGGCTGTGTTTTTTGTAACATTCGATCGGGTAATAGGAATGTACAATTTCTTGTAAACGCCAGCTGTCGATGTAAGGTTATGGTTTTGTTAGGGAATATTCTCTAGTATTTTTTGACTCATTCAATTTCGGTGAATTAATTGTGGCCCCCGCAGTCGTTTTACAACCAAAATAAACGAGAACTAAGTTGTTTAGTATCTTAGAATTATTGCTTGTATCGAACCACTCAGCATATTTCCGCCCATCACAGCTGATTTCACGTAACGTTTGATCTCGTGGAACGAGAAAAGCAAATTGACAATCGAGAGTTCTTCTGAAGGTGCCTTTCAAGGCGAAGAGAAGGTTTGCTGATAATGCAGTCGTAGAGACTCAACATTTTATTGTGATTCAATTCTACCCTTTCTTTGGGGATATATTGTGTTGATTTTCTGTTTGTGTTTTGACACGACCGATTAATCGGGATCTAAATACTGCTGTATTAGCGGCTTTCCGCGTCCGTCATATAAGACCGAAACCATCGAATCTCTCATCGTTAGCCCTCACACACATGATCGATGGCTTTTTTCCGGAGGGCCACCACCATTTTCCGGAGGACTACCAGCTTTTTTCGGAGGGCCACCAACTTTTTTTTCCGGAGGGTTACAACCTTTTTCCTGGAGGTCCACCGCGCATACCAGCAGGCGACTACCTTTACTTGCAGCTAGAATCACCCCTTTCCTAGTGGGCAGGCCTTGCCCGCAGCACTTATCACCCAATCTCGACACTGAACAATCGTGATCTCGTCTAGATCTTCCCCTCGGGGCCATCGAGAGGCAGTACCTGAAGTATCTATCGGTGCCCGACGCCTCCACCAGAGTTTGACGACCGGATTTGTGGTATCGTACAGAAGCTTAAGTTTATTTACTCTTTTATTATCATTAATCGCTCTGAATTTTCTTTCTCTTTAATATAAATCAAGTAATGACTATCAAGCTTTGAAACCGTTTCTATAATTTTATTCATTTCATTCATTTATCAAGTAACATAACCGCTCTGAATTTTCTCTCATTTTTATAAAAGTCAAGCGTTGGCAAAATAATCTTATTATTTTCATTCATTAACCGAGTGATATAACCGCTCTGAATTTTACCTCTTTATAATATGAACGAAGCGACGGCCTCGCTTTCAATAGTTTTATTCCAGTTTTGTTTTTTATTAACTTATCGAGTCTTTTGATTTAATGATTGTGTCCATTCATTGCGGCATATTATCCTAGCTACATTCAAAATTAGTGCAGTTATTAGCGCACGCATGCCTAGTTCTAATTAGCTTCGTTAACGGCAAGTGACCACTTTGGTTAGTAGTATTTAGTGTATTTAGTCGTAAGGCATACAGAACCAAGTATTAACAGCAGAATTGGTCTCCGTACAATTGTTTATTTTATCAATTGCTTTAATAGTCATTTAACATTCTGTGAACTTTAACTAAACACATTTCCATTTAACATTTTTCTCCCGATATATTGTTGCTGTGTTTAATAAAAGAACTTAGTAGCAAATATATTGTTCCTTAAATTGTTAGATTGTGTTTTTTTGATAAGTTAATTTAATGGATAAATTATTGATTTAATAAGCCCGCCGATAATCTCGTTTTCTTGTTAGTTCGAAATTAAGTACCGGTCGATTTTATGAGCTGACCGCCACCCTGCACAACTCCAGCACAGCTTTTTCCGTTTAGTTGGCTAGAACGGGTGGCACTCAAACGACCCCACTACAGGGGCCGGGCAATTGTAACACGACTCTCCGGGGCTAGGTTCCTTTTTAATTGATTAGGAAAAAACTTTACTTAATAATATACTAAGACCTTCTAGCAATTTATGCACCGGAGTACTGATAGGCCCATGGAAGAAATCGCTGAATGGTGATGCTTGCCTAATTTCTGAAGAGAAATGAGATTCTAAAATCTCCTGGTAGATTATGGGCACCATTCTCGACGCTCAACTACAGTATTTTTGAGTAAAATTGTCGATATTCCAAAATTTTCGGCCTAATCGCTTTCCCAAAAAGACAAAATACCGGACACAAAGCGAAAAAATCAAAAGTTTTTGACAGACATGACATACATTGGATAGGTATGATAAGATCTTCCAGCAATTTATGCGTTGGAGTACTGATAGGCCCGTGGAAGAAATCACTGAAAAGGTGGTGATGGTCTATTTTGTAAAGAGAAATAAGACTCCAAAATCTCCTGGTAGTTTATGGGCTCCATTCTCGATGCTCAAAGCTACAGTATTTTTAAAGAAAATTGTTGACATTTCGAAATTTTCGGCTTTAATCGCTTTCCTAAAAAGGCAAAATACCGGACACAAAGCGAAATATCAAAAGTTTTTGGCAGGCATGACATGCAAACATTTTAAAACTTATTTATCGATGAAGATTAATTGCGTCTAGCCGCAGCATGGCAACTAATGAGGCCAATGAAACGTTGACTATGATTTCACTTCACGCATGGCCCTCCTCTCGCTAAGGAGACGCAATCAACAAAAACTAACTCAAGACATACCCAAAATGAAGAAATAAAGCTTTTTACAAACATAACCTGAAAAAAAACACCGTATGGGTAAACTGAGGGCTCAATGGTTGTTCTGTTGTGGCTAGCCGTAAATATGAAGTTTGCTTAAATATAAAAGTAGCTATAATATTTGGGGATCGTGTAGGAGGGAAGAGTTATATAATGCTATATAATAGAAACATGTTGTGACGCACGTAATTCCATCCGCGTAACTCAGATGATAAAGCTTTCGCTTAGCATGCGAGCGGTACCGGAATCGATGCCCAGCGCCTCTAAGGTTTTTCTTAAATTTCACTTAATTTTGTTGGAGTTTTCACTTTTCTCAAGTGATTTTAAGCACACACAGTTTTTTGTATTATCGATCCTGTACATGCTGAAGTTATTGTCATGTTGGTCAATTCCAAATATCGACCTTATTGTTCTTTGTCATTTCCTATGTTCATTTTGAAACATTCTGTATTATTTACAAATCGGTGAGAAAATTATGTTCTTTTTT